>JAQFYC010005939.1:0-13189 GCA_034694165.1 Tomocerus mixtus | reverse complement strand
AAGATTATTACGATAAACCAGAAATATTTAAGAATGCTATAGCTGGTTTTAAGTACAAATGTTTGGGTCACCCTGTATCGAAAACTTAGACATACACACAAAAGCCTTTTATGAATGTAAGCAAATTGATGGCAGTCTGGAGCTTCCCCATTTCTTGATCGTTTTGGTTTGGTTTGGTTGTATTGTCGTCGTCTATTTGATGTTTTCCTTTCGTTATTCATACGAACAAAATAGAATCAAATGGATTGGAATCAAGTACTTTTAGGCAAATTTGCCGTTTTACTACCATTTGCCTTTCTTTGTCAAGTCAGTTTGGTCATTCTAATATCCTTATGTATACATACTTTAACCTAACTGAATTCAACGGGTAACTGAGCAAGTATTAATAAAAATATTATAGCATGGTTATATCTGTAGTAATATGAAGTAGCAATAAAGAAAAATGGCATACTATTTGTTTTGCAGCACTTATCATATTGACTTTTGACAGTTGTCATATTCTTATCTGCTTTCAGCTTTAGTAAAAATGCATGCAAGTCAATTTGGTGACACATACATATTACTTAAATATATCTCTGCGTTTATAGCAGCTCAACTCAAGTTTTCGGATATACTAGTATAAGTGTTTTGGTTCACAGACACATTTATATAATCTGCAATAATATTTTGCAGGGAATGCCATTTTGGATTAATTGTACCTATATGCTAGCTAAGATTAGCTCTTTATTTGATTACTTTATTTGACCAGCTTTCCTTGAGGTAATCAGTATGCATTTAAAAATTGTGCTTTTACATTTTGTTTCGCCTTTGTGGCAATGTATAGGCAAATTAACGTACAAATAAAAGTCCATGCCAATAATCGAGGAGAGACCGAATATTATTGGAGGCCGAAAATACACACATGTTAAACATAGATATGGTCTACAAGCAAAAATTATATTCTAAAAATCACTTGATGCACACACCTATGTCCATAAGGAGACTTATATACACGTAAGGTAAGTTCCTACGGAGACTTGCATACATGCAAGTTGCTTTACATGCATATTATATGCTTTTATGGCACATAAGGCCCAACTCAGATTTAAATACATGTTACAATAGTTTGTACTCGCACTTATTTGCATGTAGGTTCCTACTCTATCATAATGATTTGATGATAATAATGACATTTTGAAAATAAGCGACACGTTGAATTTTGCCTACAGTAATAACTTCGAGATTTTAGATAGGTAACTCTGTAACCTGCATAATGAAGAAATTTACAAAAAATTAATTATGATACCTAACGAATTAGTAAGTGCCTAGTGCCTAGGTACTTTAAGTATGCGCTTATGTTGTTTAATAAATGAAGGCGTATTTTCATTAAAAATCACAATGGATAAACGAACTTTACCCAAATAGAAGGTTTCATTTCATTTACAGATACTTTACTTACCTATGTGCAAATGTACATTAATTGACATAATATATAGGTAAATAAATGTTCCAAAATTTCAGCAAATTAAGTTGCATGAGTGGCTTTTAGTACCACTTTTTGATTGTGTATTGTGAGTGAATGTATGTACCATACCGAATGAATTAGTTAGCATAGCATCATTAGCACCTTGCTTTGGAATTCTCAAACAGAAATCGCACAAAGCTTGATTTCCGCTTATCCACATGCTCTCTCCTTTAGGTTCTCCTTGGAAAGCCACACGCATAACCGGGTGGTGGTGAAATTCAAAAACAAAATTGTCCACACGGTATTAATTATGATCTATCGGAGTTTACGAAGATTATCTTTATCTCAACTAAACTATTTCTTGGAAATATAAAGAAAGTTTGCAAAATTACACGGATAAGATTTTTGGATGACGGAAATTCCAATCCAAAGGGTCGTGTTGGGTTGTCAAACTAAATAGAAACAAAATTAGTCGTAAAGTCAACAAATAAAGCTGAATAAAACATTTAATCTCGCCTTATCACTTTTTGACGATTAAAATCGGTGAGTTACGTACTATTACTTTATACATAATGAATTTATTGTTAATTACCATTTAAATGTGTCCAGTATGTAGAATTGTTAGATTTAGGATTCATCGTTTAAGCATACTTTGGACTATTTGTAATTTGCCCATACACTTTACCATTTACACAGTTGCACATACAAAAGGATTAAAGTATAACGACATCTAATGAATATGCATATTATGTTGGAAAACTTTTTTCGTGATAAGTAATGGGTAAATTGTTCTTTTTCCTTTCAGAAAATGTCGTTTTTCAATATTGATGTCCACTCCGAATTCTTTACACCACAGGAATTCCCTGTAGAAATTCTCGAGGTTGCTAAAAATAACGATGTTATTACTTGCTGTCTTCCACCCCCTGCCAAACAATTCTTGGCTTTTATGCTTATCAAGGAATTGTACTACAAGTAAGTTGAATAGTAAATTGACAATTTGCAATTGCAAATATTGCTATTGTAAAAATGAAGGCTTCATTTGAGAAATGGTTACTACAATACAAATATGTCCAGGCTTTTGACTATATATATGTATGTATATTGTAGAAACGATGGAATCTCTGTGTTTATACATGATGTTGCTGTGGAATCATCTCCAAATGTTACCCCGAATCCGAAACAAGAAGGTCCTTCTGAAGAAGAGTCAGTGCCATCGTCGGATGAAGTTAGTTCTGAAACTGCGACTGAAACTGCGACTGCAAAAGTTAAACGAGTTCAGCCACTGTGTCAGATTCCTTTGGAAAACCTATCCTGCATTCCAACAATTAAGTTTGAGGACGATAGTGATGAGCAGCCGTTAATATTTAATAAAAATTACACAGAGAGAAAGGGTGTGAAGATATCTCCCAAAGAAATTGTTTCCCCATCTGTAGTAATCTGTAGTAGAAAGAAATTCCTTGAAATGGCTCAATTTTCGTCGTCCAATTGCGTTCCAGAACTGTTAGAAAATCTTGCCCTTGTAGTTATTGACAATGTACATGAAGCATTAAAAGACGGACAAGTGCGAAGTCAGCTTAAGGATATTTTGACGTTAATAAGGTAAAAATTATGACATTTTTTTAAAGGCTACTATTGAATGTAAAAGAAGGTGCCAATCAGGTGCTACAGTTACTTCGTTTTATGAATTACAGGATATGTAATCACAAGAGACAAATAAAAGGAAATCACTCTCGTATACGACTAGTCTGCCTTACAGTTTCTCTTCTTCATTTTTACGGTAATGAGTCTGATGGATTCTGGCGGATGGAGGAAACGTTTAGGAAATTGGAATCCCTCTGTGGTTGCAAAATAGATACATCCAGCGATATCATTGCACTGCTAAGGTAATTACGCGAATGTATTTACAAAATTACAAAATGGGAAAGAATATTTGCTGCCGAATCAAAAATTAGCATTCGTAACTAATTGTAACTATTTGTAGGTACTCAACCGCTCCGAAAGAAAGGATAGTTCCTTTTAATCCGGCCTTACAGATGGAATACTCATTAAAACTTTCTGCAAGAATTAATGCCATTTTATATGATTTAAAATTCTTTTTGGAGACACACACGTTTGATCCCTTAGAATCATTTGGGTACGACCGAAATAATTTGCAAATTGAGGTTAAAAGAAATGAATACGATGCCGAAGATGATGATGACGCTGATTCGATTGCAGAGGAACTGAGTAAAATCCCTAATCCAAAAACAGATCCCTTACAAGTAATTAGCCAGTTTGAGGCCGTTTTGAACGAATTTGGTCCATGGTGTGCTGACAGAGCCTTGATACTCTTAATTCAAGTAGTAGACAAATTAAAGGTATACATGTAATCAATTATTCTTAATTCTTAAGATTTTTTATAGAATTCTCAATTCTCTATCCATTTGTTAAGATCAATTGAAAATTATAAAATAACATTTCAGGTTCGAACTCCGTATGAGAGGCATTATCTTCTTCTTGGAGCTCTACACACTCGGTTCACATTAATTCAAATGGCTATGAAAGAAGCATTTTCGAAATTTGAGCCTCTGCAAGTATTAGAAAATTTCTCGACTCCAAAATTGAATGCCGTTTTGAGCATATTGCGACGATTTGACCTGACTCAGCCCAGTGAATCCTGCCGATTACGAAGAATAACTTTAGAAGCAGAAAATCAAGATGACGACGATGAAAATGAATCAGCTGTAGAGAAATATGTACCACCCCCTCCATCGAAGCCTAAATATGGAAGATCTGATCGTAGAAGAAGACAAGCTAGATATGATCCTAACTCTGATAAAAATAAACAGAAAAAAGCAGCTGAAGTTCCAGAATCTAAAGTTGAAGAGATTAAAGGGGAGGCAGACGGGTCTGCCAAAGAAGAAAAAGAAGGTGTGCCGATATCAGAAGAAGTGAAGGAAATAATTGCAGATGGTGACAGCAAATCCATTAGTAGTGTTCCTATAGAGGCTTCTGTAAATGTACAGGAAAGTAGTGTTCCTATAGAGGCTTCTGTAAAGGTACAGGAAAGTAGTGTAAAAGAAAATGTTGTAAAAGATGAAACAAAATCTACAGATAAGACTAATGAAGATGCTAAAGTTAATGATACAGCTACTGATAGAAAAACTTCGTGTCATCCAGATTCCAAACCTAAGGTAACCGTAGAAATTGCAAAGGAAGAATCTAAGGAAGAAAATAAGACTCAAGATGCAACAAAAGCTAGGTTCCCCTTTCCTCGAAGAACCAGATACTCCAACAAAGTTGACGAATCGGCCTTATGTGGAATTGTATTACTAGAAAATCGATTCAATGCCAGGTTAATGTTCCATTTCCTTAAGGAAGCGGCAAGAGTTGACCCTCGTCTTCTGGGTCTCAACCCTACAATTGCTATTTGCTCAAATCCAGAATACGCTAAAGATTCTCGGGAAGCCGAAATGGAACACAAAAAACGAGAAGAGTCGCTTAGACGATTTCGGTACAGAGAAGCTAATTTGCTTATAGGTACTTCACTTCTTGAAGATGGAATAGAGCTGCCCAAATCTAATTTAGTTATTCGATTTGATGCCTCAAAATCGTTTAGATCATATATATTTTCTAAAGTGAGCAAAATTAATTTGATGTTCTAATACTTTTTGTAAAATCAAATCTTCAAATCAATAAGCTGATTGAAAATAAGTAATTTTTGTGTTTATGTGTTCACAGGGAAGAGCTCAAGGAATGGATGCAGAGTATTATGTGTTTACAGAAGATTCAAACTTATCCAGTTTTCTTCGCCAACTTGCTACTTACAAATTAGTTGAGGAAACTCTCTTGTCCCATAGTATAATTCCACGACCAAAAATTAGTAGTTTTACACCAGAAAAGGAAAAAGAATGGAATTCTGTGTTTCCTCGTTTTAAAACGGCCAATTTATCAAATGCTATTTCTATTGTAAATCGCTATTGTGCTAGACTTCCTAGCGACACATTTACCCGGCTTGTTCCTCTTTGGTGGATTGATGAAACAGATCCAGCAGATGACCAAGATGATGAAAAAAATGATTCTGAATCGGAAAGGAGATTTTCCTGTACATTACGTCTTCCTATTAATTCTCCAGTGAAATGGCCTATCACCGTAAGTTCGTACATATTTTCATAGTGTGTTAGGCTTTAATTTAAAAAAAGTACGACACAGAAAACACATTTTAATTAAACTTTTTGTATAATTTGAACAGGGAGTTCCAATGCCATCTGAGGTACTAGCTAAACGAGCAGTTGCACTTCAAACTGTAGTAGTATTACATTCAAATGGAGAATTGGATGACGCTTTAATGCCTATCGGTAAAGAAGGTGTTACCCAAGAATCCGATTTGTGCACTGGAGAAGAGCCAGACGAAGAGGAATACGGAGAGTTTCGTCCAGGGAGTACAAAACGACGTCAATATTATGATAAACAATTAGCACCACAACTTGTTCAATGTCTTCCGCAAACTAAAAACACGTTGTACCTCTACTGGCTACAATTAGTGCTGACTTGTCCACTGCCAGAAGAACAGAATACTCGAGGAAGGAAATTGCACCCTCCAGAAATGGCTGATCAATGTTTTGGTATTTTGCTGTCCAAAGAAATTCCTCCAATGCCACCATTTCCAATTTACACCAGATGTGGAGAAGTCCAAGTTCAATTGGTAAGAATATTGAAGAATTGTAAACATTTCATTATTGACGATAAAAACTGAATGAGCAATACATAATATAGCTGAATATTTGATTTCAAACAGGTTCGTATCATTAGTGATGATAGTAAAGACATTCCTGATGACAAATTAGAAAAAATATCAGCATTCCACCATTACACCTTTACCTCAGTTCTTAGATTAGACAAATATTTAACTTTATTTGATCCGGACGCGTCTGAAAACTCGTATTATGTTGTGGCACTCAAAAGTATTATAGATGAAGAAGTAATTTCAACAGTATCTATCGACTGGGAGTTTATGGATCTCATCTGGAAAGAAAGGAACTTGTCTCGCCCACTTCCAAAACCGGACGAAGAGAGAAAAGATTACGTTTTTAGAAGAGAAGATTACATAGATGCTGTTGTAATGCCGTGGTACAGAAATCATGATCAACCTCAGTACTTTTATGTTGCCGAAATATGCGAGAATCTTACCCCGCGCTCCCAGTTTCCTGGTTGTGAATTTAAAACGTTCGAAGAATATTATCAGAGAAAGTATCACATAGGAATTCAGAGTGCTGCACAACCTCTACTTGATGTAGATCACACTTCAGCAAGATTGAATTTCTTGACACCACGTTATGTTAACAGGAAAGGCATGGCCTTGCCCACCAGCAGTGAAACAACGAAAAAAGCGAAACGGGAGAATTTAGAACAGAAACAGATTTTAGTACCCGAATTATGCACTATACACCCGTTCACTGCTTCATTGTGGAGACAGGCTGTTTGTCTCCCATGTATTTTGTATCGTGTCAATGCTCTTTTGTTAGCCAACAATATTCGAGTTACAGTTGCGACCCAAATTCGAGGTTTGGGGAAGTATGAGTTGCCATCAGGATACAAGTGGGAGGCCCTTAGCTTCGGTTGGTCGCTAAGCGATGTCGTGAGGTTTTCATCTGCTCCAGCCATCGAAAATGAGAAGGAGGATGAAAAGGCTGAAGAAGTAGAAGCTATATCCAAAGCTGAAGCAAAGGTTGAAGAAATAAAAGACAGTGTTGAAGAAAAACCAGTTAATGGAGAAACAGATGGTGAGAAAGACGAAGATTGTGACGAAGAAGTTGAAGAAAAGGAATTAAGTGGATTTGAGAAGGCAGCTAAGGAACCTATTGGGGCTGGTGTTACTCTTGCAGAATCACTTCTAATGAATGATAAATTGGCTGGGTGAGCAAGCATTTTCGATGTCGATAAACCTAATGGAAATATACAAATTTTAAACAATGCATATGGATGTAATGATGTAAATTAATATAATGTAATAACTCAATTTCAGAAAATCTATCAACGAAATACTCTGTGAAGAAATGAAAAAATGTAAACAGCCTACATTAGATATTGGAATATGGACAAATGAAATGGCAGCAAGCGTTGAATCAAACGATCCTGATTTCGATGAGGACGAAGATGAACTTCTTGATCCAAATATTGCTCTACCGTCTAACCTGATGATGTTAGATAAAAATTGGACATGGGGAGGAAGATCTAGATTGTAAGTATTTAGATTAAAATTGTGTTAAAAAATCCGTTTGGCTGCCATGTTTTTATATGTGCAATGAATAATGCAACGAATAATATATGTCTACGTTTTACTTTAAGATTTAATCACCGAGTGCATCGAGCTTTATACGGAAGTCCAACGCACTGGGGAGAAGTCTGGGATCAAGATGCTTTTGTTCCGATAGAAGATTTAGATGATCCAATGTTTGATGGAGATAATGCATCTGTTGCATCGGATATGAGCGGTTCAGACGAATCGTTCTTAGACGAAGAAAATAACTTGAAAATTCAATTCCACAATGGAAACACTGCAGAAGCCATGGATAAACGAAAATTTGGCACAGCTTTTGATCACCGCCCTGAAAATGAATGGACAGCAAGCGAAGATATGTGGTGGCTGATGGATGAAGACTGTTGCGATGAAAATCCGGATAATAGAAATGGCTTAAAAACTAACTCAAACGAAGTTTACAATGACATGATAACTACTTCTGAAAGGGAAGCCAAGTTGAAAAAAGATTTTCTAGCGAAAGTGGAACGAAAAACGAAGGAAATATCGAATATTGTTCCATGGAGTGACATTTCAGATTTGGCACCTAGGGCCCCGAAAAAATCTGGAGTAGCGGAAGACCTAGAGACTACAGCTAATCCACATTATTCAACTTTATTTAACGTCATTACGCCATTAGAACCTCCTACCTCATATACAGAAACTGAAAATTTCAGAAAAGTGTATGTTGATAAGGGCAGTGGGGATGTGGACGAAGACGGAAATGCTAAAACAGATTGCGGTTTCAGTTTTGATCATCAACCTTTGTTAGACAACCACGTGGGACCAAGTCCGTGTCAGATACTGCAAGCCTTAACAATGTCCAATGCAAATGACGGTTTGAATCTAGAAAGGTTGGAGACCATTGGTGACTCCTTTTTGAAGTATGCGATTACTTCATATTTATTTTGCACTTTCGAAAATATTCACGAAGGAAAACTAAGTCATTTGAGATCTAAGCAGGTACTTTATCATATTTACGTTAAAAATATCGTGTTATTGAATATTTATTTTATCTAAATGATTGTTATGCTATATTGACGCATTTCGTTGTAACAGGTTAGTAACGTCCACTTATATCGACTTGGCCGTCGACGAGGTTTCGGAGGTGTTATGGTAGCAGCTAAATTTGAACCTCATGACAATTGGCTGCCGCCTTGTTACCACATTCCAAAGGATCTGGACAAAGCTCTCATAAGTTCTAAATTGCCTCCCAGTCATTTCTCCATGGCTCAAGTTAAAGCTCTTAAAGGGCTCTCCCAGTCTGAAATAGAGTCTGCATTGAAATCTAACACGATCAAAGTAGACTCCGAGTTTATTCCCTATAATTTGGTCACCCAACAGTCCATCCCGGATAAATCGATTGCCGATTGTGTGGAAGCATTGATAGGAGCCTACTTAACTTCTACGGGACCCTACGGAGCTTTACTGTTCATGTCATGGCTGGGAATGAGAGTATTGCCTTCAACAGTAATATCTAAAGCCCAATTTAAAGATGGAATAGATATTGCCGAAAGTATTAAGAACTTGAAGAAAAAGTCTGAAAATTCTAAAGTCAAAGATACATCTTATGTCAAAGAGACGGAACATGTCTTTTATATGAACGTACCCAGTAGCGAAAGTATAATCGTATTTGAACGATTATGTCCTCCAAAATCGCCATTACTTCGCTTCAGCAGAGATTGCGAACATCAGCTTGATGTGCTACTAAAGGTAAATTCTATGAGTCTATGAGTAGCTTTTATGAATGTGATACAGTTTGTAGTTTATATTGTCCAATCATTTGGTGTTTACTTCATTTAATACCTACTAAATGTGACTACATTTTTGACTTTTAACCTTTCTAGGGCTACGATGGTTTTGAGAATTCAATAGGATATCATTTTCGGGATCGGAGTTATCTACTTCAAGCTTTTACTCATGCTTCGTACTCAGCAAATAGTCTAACAGACTGTTATCAGAGACTAGAATTTTTGGGAGATGCTATTTTAGGTAAGAAATCATTACGAATATACCGTAAATGCTCTAATAGACGCCCCCGGCGCTTAGCGAAATTTTACCTTTTTCGACCCGGCACTTATTAGAGACCGGCGTTTATTAGAGACCCGGCGCTTATGAAATATGAAAAAAATATTGACCAATATTTAGTAATCAATGTAAAAGTATATTACAGTATTTACCAAAATTTAATTCTCAGTATCTGCACTTAAGTTAAAATGAATCGGCAGACATAAATGTTACAACGTAATGTCATAAAAATAAAACTTTTTCGCAGCCTTCTCTCCAGAATTTTGTTCGGCAAATTTAATTGCCTCTAGTTTGAACTTAACTGTGTAAGAATTACTTTTTGAAAAGGACATTTTGACAAAAACTTTAGGAATTCTTTCTGTCACGCTATAGCAGCAAACTTAGAAGCATATAATTAGTGTGTAGTGTAGTACGCTTAAGCATAGCTGAACACATGGCTTTGAATATGAGCGCCAATCACCCGGCGCTTATTAGAGACCCGGCGCTTATTGGAGACCCGGCGCTTACGTGAATCAGGCTCCATTTTGACCCGGCGCTTATTAGAGACCGGCGCTTATTGGAGATCCGGCGACTATTAGAGCATTTACGGTAGTTCTTCTTATTTCTGAGTTCATTCTATTCTAAGCATTCACTGATCATTTATCATGTTTTTTTCTTTAGATTATTTGATAACACGGCATTTATACGAAGACCCGAGACAACATTCTCCAGGTTCCCTGACTGACTTACGATCTGCCCTTGTCAATAATACAATTTTTGCTTCCCTCGCCGTTAAAAACCAATTCCACAAGTATTTTAGGCATTCGTCACCTGGATTATCAGGTGTTTTACAAAAATTCGTTTCATTTCAAGAGCAGCATGGACATACCCTCACTCAAGACGTAATAATCATTTTGACTATTATACTAGATATTCTTTTTACTCTATTTTATTCTATTTAAGTTTTTAAAATTATTTGATTTAGTATTACCTCATGGGAGAAGAAGAGTGCGAAGAGGCTGAAGATATTGAAGTTCCTAAAGCACTTGGTGATGTTTTTGAATCCGTTGCTGGAGCTATTTTCCTAGATTCTGGGATGTCTTTAGATGCTGTTTGGAATGTGTATTTCCGAATTATGAGAAATGAAATAGGTATGTAAAAATATGTCTAGTAATGCTTGCAGCATTAGACTACGCTATTTTTCGGCATTATGCATTGCAATATGAGTAATATTTAATATTTCTTTTTACAGAACAATTCAGCCAAAATGTTCCTAAATCACCTATTAGAGAGTTACTCGAGCTGGAACCCGAAACTGCTAAATTCGGAAAGCCTGAGAAGTTATGGGATGGAAGACGTGTCAGAGTAACTGTAGAAATATTCGGGGTTGGTGTTTTCAGAGGCATAGGTAGAAATTATAGGATTGCCAAATGTACAGCTGCGAAATGTGCTCTAAGACATGTTCGAAAAATTAGACAAGCGCAAGCTAAGCGCTAGAACTGACGTACCAGATAAACCTTTTGTTATAAACTGAATTAATTTGACTGTGTATGACATTTTCATTTTTTCCTATAACAAGTACATGCAATACAAACATTATATTAGATTTCTGTTTTGTATTGTTAACTTGTGTAGAACCACTAGGATTTCCTTCCTTAGATTATATACCTGAGTACCTGTTCATTTTGTACTGTGATTATTCTATTATAAATGCGTTGTATTAACATTACTTATTATAATTTTACATAATATTGTGTAGATACTAACGCTAACATGTAAATGTGTAATAAAATAAAATAAACAAAAATGTTTCAAGGTAAAAGAATGTATAACTATTAATCTCTATTTCTCCTCTGCTAAATGATCTTTTAAAATATTATAGATGTAGTCGCTTAAGGAATGTTAGGTACACCCATAAGGCGAACAATGTGCAGAAGAGGCTAACATCATAATACAGTTTTTGTTACGAATAGTTCCTTTTAAAATCGACATATTTCCCAAACCGGAAGAACGAGAATAATATAATCATGTAACCACTTTACTTGAAAACTTAATTTTAGGTCCATATTTTACAATAATAAAATTGGTGTTATTTTATGAAATGTTAATACGTGGAAAGAGTAGGAGGGATGGACATCTAAAGGCATTATTGAAATTTGTGGAGTAGAGGGGAGCTGCTAACTGCTATCTATTGATTCTTCTTATGTAACTAAAAATCAAAAAGAACGATTGAAAAATATTAGCTTTGAGTTGGATTTGGATACTAACATAATAATCTTATAACATCAATTAAATTAGGGTGTCACCTGGAAAGCCATAAGCATAAACGGTGTTGCAAATCCAGATCCAAACCACATAATCATGTACAGAGCCAATTTGTGTCTGTTGTGAATACCGAACGGCAAATTCTGCAAAACAAATTATATTATTTAGATTCTTGTTGCTACAGATCATTCATTCATTGTATTAGGATAATAACTTATCTAGCAAGCATTGTGTTCACATTATAGTGAAAGTGGTCTGGTGAAATCAGATTTAAGAACACATTTAATAAATTATATTATTCATTGTTTATTCCTCTAAATTAAAAGACATAAATATTACACCAATTATTGACCAAACAAGATAACTTACAGCTCCAGGAACACCTCCAATGTCATGATGACCGTGACCTCCACGTCTAAGTGAGGAAGTAAACATGGTGCGGGTATTCACCAAACTTCTGCCAAAATTGTACATGTTGGATGATGATGAATGACGTCCCCCTAAATCAGTGGTAGTGTCAAAAGTCAACTTTTACGTTTTTCGACTAAAAAAATTAAACCGATAATTTCAAGTTTGAAGTTTACTAAAGTACGAAACTGAAGAGCGGAACAACAAATTAATCAAGTAATGATGCGAAGGAAAGTCCAATGCTGATCATCAATTTGAACTTTGCCTCCTTTTCGTTACAAAGAACAAAGTAGTAACGGTTTCATGGAACGGTCGAGTCGCGTCAAAAATCACACACAAGACAAGAGTTTTGAGAATGTATGGAGTTTTCATGGAGATGGTTTATTATGGTGTTAGTGTAGTGTATAAAATACATGGAAACAAGCTGGAAGTAAGAAAAACGATTCCGCATAATATTTACATAAAGCATTGCACTTATCATTTAGATTACAGGCGATTTACTAATTTTTAGTCAAGTGATATGTGAAGTTAGTATTTCATTCTGTGGGTACTAAACTTGTTGCATCGTTAAAATCTCAATAAGTTCCAAAATGACTATCTATTTCTAAAAATACATCTTAAGATCTTCTTTAGTTGTTAATAATTATAAATTGATATCTGGAAGCAATGGACGACGAGGTTCTGGATGAGTATAATGAAATTGTTAATATTCCGCTTCCCAACTTACCAAGGGTTGCTGTTGCTGTTGAAAACGCTGTTGATGTTAATGGAAATGTAATTCCTCAAGC
>JAQFYC010005938.1:0-13195 GCA_034694165.1 Tomocerus mixtus | reverse complement strand
GTCGCAGCTTGAATTGTTGCGCTTTCTTTTTTGATTGACCTGATTATTTGAAAAAATTTCCACTTTCCAGTGTGCAATTTTATGAATACCTTGCAGTAAATTTCCAAAGCTCCTTTCTTCCAAGTGCTGCGAATTTGATAAAACTACTATTGTACCGCTGATGTTCTGTAAAGAAATCAGGAGATTCACAGTCAGTTCTGTATTAATATTTCTCTCGATATGATTTTTTTCCCTTGAATTATATAAAATATGATTCTCTGCCGAAGAACTCTTTATGGAATTAAATAACCAGAAAATTGTCAAAGTAAATTGTAACATAATTTTATCCATAACAATTTATTTAGCGAAATGAGCTATTTGTTTTTTACTGTAAAAAGGCAGCTTGCTATTCTGCACAGCGGGTAAATTACACACGGACAGAATGATGGTTTGGAAATACTCAATGTATTTACTTATATGCCGAAAATTTAACATAGTTTAGTACACACACAGGAATGATAGGAAGTAATTAGTCAACAAAATAAATGACATTTAAAGAAACTTTACATTAGAAGCTAATGGAAAAGCAGGCAACTGAAAAAATCAGGAAAGTAATCGATTTCCTCGTACATTTTTCTTCGTTATACTTATTTTTCCTGCAAACAGTTATAGTGAATTCAATGGTATCAATGGTAGGAAGCTAAAAGCTCTTAACTTGAAAATGATTTAGTTTCACAAAACAGTGTAACCTTACACTAAATAACTTTAAGGAATAGTTGTAATAAAAATAGCAAGTGTTCGTTTGTTCAAATAAACTATCTATATCGAGTCGAACTAACATATATACAGCACAAAGCCCATATTTATTGTTAGCACCACTACCACTAGCTATTTAGCAGATATATACTTATAGGTATTATATCATTATTAAGTATACATACGTATACGTAACGAATACTATATTTAGAAATTGATTATTTTTCGACATGGAAGGACAATAACATAAAGTTGACAATATGTTTTGAGAACCAGTTTTAAATTATACAGCTTTCAACAAAGTTCGGAATAGCCTCTTTTTGAGGCTATTCCAAACTTTAGTCTTCCACAAATTTCCGAAAATAAGACAAATGTGTGCTTATGTCAGTTAAAACTATGAACAACTGAAACGCTACTTTCAATCCCGATTGTAATGCTAGTCCTTTTGCATCATTCATTCTAGAACTTTCATATGAACATTATTAATATGAACGGGAAACAGAAACCACTCCTGTGTGAAAGGAACAATCAGTTCTTAGTAGTAATTCAAAATAAAATATAAAGTATACTACAGCTGGACTTAGTGTAAAACATTTTTATTTAATGACTTTATAATTTTTGTCCACATCAATCTCCTACTACCTATAGATTCCTTATTAGTAATTGTGTCTAGTTGATCTTTTTACTAATATCCCAGCAAGAGCAAATGTATCGTGATGCATTAGCTAAATATTTATTAGTTCGAAATATTAATGAACCTCTACAATTTTATAGAGGTTTAAGCATACCTGAACCAACACAAAAGCTTAGCCTGTATTTCATTCCCGACAGACCTTACACAATAAAATACAGTTCTGGTGTATGCACCCGTCAGTTTAAATACATGCTAATACCAAATTAATTTAGCAAAATTTTAAAACGCTTTTCAAAATTAAAATGTAAATAAATTACACTGTACTTATTATCAGCCTATCACTTATTATTGTAGGTTTGAGAATTTTTGCTATTAATATATAGATATACCTAATGTTTTTATTTATAAATGTGGACTATAAATAAACTACAAATTACATGAAAATATATCTGAATATTTATCATTTATGGTAGTGTTAGTGTATGAACATAATTTTTCTATCGCCAATTACTAATTACTTTTCAGCCAGCATTTAGAAATTTTTTTGGATATTCCCTGCCAGTGTTATGCCTCTACTTTTTACGTAGATGAGGTGGGACATATTTTGGCTTTTGTGGTGTCGTTATGTTCGACGAAACGTCGTTATTTCTATTTGGCAAAGGTAATAATGGTGCTTGATATCGAGAAGAATAATAATTGCTTGACGAGGAAGACATATTAGAGTTTGAAGTCCTCCAAGAAGAATCTCCATCCGCAGCACTTATATTTCTTGAATTAAATGACTTATTTTGCTGTCGGTCACTCCTGATAGGACCAGAACCAGATGGTCCATTATTAATCACACCCTCTGTGCGATATCTCTGAGGTGTTACCCTTAATTGTAACAATTCCAGTTTACGAACTTCTTCCGCAGAGGAAGTTTCCATTTGGCGTATTATTTCGCTGCAAATAGCCCCAGTATTCAGTTTGTTCCATTTATATCTTTTATAAATGCGATGTAACCCCTGTCCATCAAAAACAAAATATAATTATAATAATAACTGCATGTAACCAGATGCTATTATATATGAAAAATTGCTAACTTTAAAGTCAGTTATTATTTTGGTCGATGATGGGAGTTCCGAATTATGCTGTGCCCAATGGGTTACTGCTCTCTGCATTTGACCAGTCATGGCATAATGACATCCTTCAAGAAAACGGGCGGATACTTTATTACCATTGTCCCAAAACATTTCTTGCTTCCAAAATGATGTAAAGACATTGGTAATTTCTTCTTCGTTTTCCTTTGAGTGTTTGAATGAGGTCCATCCAAGCAGGGAAGTTTTTTCGTTCTAACTCGACAGCCCGTTTTAAGTAAACTATAGCCTGTTTGAAATCTCCTTTCTATATCGGCAATTATTGACATAAAATATTACAGTTTATTCGAGGGAACATTATTAATAGGAATGGAATACTCGATTAGCTAAAAGTTAAATCAAATAATCAAACTATAAACATACCCCTGTCAATTGCAAAGTTCCCATTCTGTGATGAGCCTTACTATTAGAAGGGATTGCTTTAATACAAAATTTGTAGCAGTTTTCGGCCAACTCATAATCCCGATGCTCAAAAGGTAGCAAGAAGGAAAATATCTCAGCATATCTTATAGCTTCTGCAAAGCTAATTGACCCACCACCGTTTAACGCATTCCTGAAATGTGTAAATACTCGATTAGACATACATTCTTGCACACCATAATATTTACGATGTATAATGTTTAGTGTACATCTATGATAACCGATTGCATTTTGTTAGTAACTATTTGCTCATAAACAGACTTGTATTGGGATCCGAGGAGCATTTTCGGGGAGGAGGGGTCTAAAAAAATTCAGATTTAGTGAAACCGTAGTATTATACCCTGCTTGTGTCTTAATGTAGTCAACAATTTCTTTCTTGGATTTGAATTCCTTCTCTTCAATTTTCGGAAGTCTTCCACTGGTAACATATTCTGCTAACGATTGGCAAAGGCCAGACACGCACATTGCATTAAAATAAGCGATAGAAACAGAATATTTAACAGCCTTTACAATTGAATTCAGCTCTTCCTCGTCAGGAACATACTCATATCTCTGTCTTCTTAAGAACCTCAGCCTGCTGCACAGCAAGTAGTTCCATACCCAATTGGTACTATCCAAGTGTGCAACCTTAATAATATACATAATACACACTGCATTAATTTTTAAATATTTATCAGGAAGTATCACAAATCATAGTTTAGGAGCCTTAATAATAGGTACGTAGGATACAAGTGTAAATTTATGTACTAAATATTTAAAACTCAAAACCAGATTAAATACTAAAATTACAAGCACCATTTTAATTTTATGCTGATATACAACTATAGTAAGAGCACACAACTGTAGCTTAAACAATACTGCAACAATTATAATTCATATCAAAAATAGCTGACCTGCTTTAAAATATCGACTGCATCATGTTTTCTTCCGTCAATCTGTTCATACAGACTCCATTTAGTCGGATATCCTTTTCTGTGTCAGCTTGAAAGTTCATTAGCAACCAATGACCTAGAGCGCCTGAAATTTCTTCTTTCATTGCCAAATAGCATCCATGCAAAAAATGAAAAGAGTGCTTTTCGTGGTCCTTCCACTGGTCACTTTCACTCCAAATAGTGTTAAAAGCTGCATCAAGTTTATCTGTATTTTTGACCGGAGGTCGTAAAAGTGTTTGTATCAAGTCAATCAACTCACGATAATCTTTTTCATTTTGATCGAGATTGTCCTGTATATAAAAGAGCGCTTTTTAGTCGTACAGTAGGTGGACATTAAAAAATAAAATTAACTAACCAAACATGTAAGTGTAATAATTAATATTAAGAATTTTCGACATATAAGTACCTCATCCTCGTACAAACGAATTATTTCTAAATGCGCTTCCATGCATTCTTTTGACAAATCACAATCTCGAAATTGAAAAGGTAATCCATTAGCAAAAATCTTATAATGTGTTCTTAATGCGTATCCTCTACAGTGCATTTTTTGATCCAGTAATGTCTTTCTAGAATAATAGAAGGCAATAAAGTTTGTCCAAATGATTTCAATATTTATATTTGTTATTTGTCAAAATGTTAATTAGAGCAGAGAATTTTTTCTGAGCATTTCAAAAACGGGCAATTCATTTTAAAATTGAGATATTTTTCTAACAAAGGGAGCCCATAATAGATTAGTACTGAGTCAAGTTGGGGAATTAAAGTAGTTTAAATATCAGAGCTAGAATTCTCAATGTATCGTTACGTAAGGATCTCTTGGCAGACGTTTTCTGGATATTTTTGAAAACACGCAACTATACGAGATTGCTCAATTCTACCCCACAATTTGAAATCCCATTAATTTTGACAAACCTTGCTTCGGTTTTTAAAAATTCAACAGCATCTTCATTGGATTGAAATATTTTCACCCCCAAAACAATATTACTGTTATGAACTTTGTTGATCACACGAAACATCACAAAATCAGCAAGCAAAGAGCAGAATTCTGCGATACACATAGGATGGTATATAGTATACTGAGAATATTCCATTGACAGCAAAATGGAGTCAATTTCCTCCTCACTTGGAGGAAGTTTTTTCTCTTTCTTTCGAATACGATTCAGTCTTTTAAACAGTTTAAATTTCCATTGCCATTCTTTTGAATCCAGACTGCCAATCTGTATGCAAAAAATACGAGGATACTATAGCTTAGAATAATAATTTATTTCTTTTAGCCCATTTTAAGTAATTTGAATAAGTACCTGTCTTAAAATGCAGATAGCTTCGTTTTCCATTTCGGGAATAAGATCGTATATTATTAATTTGGCCAAAAATACCATTGCCTTCCCCTGATTACTAAGATCGTCAAACGAGCAGGATGAATTTATTTCATATTTTGTACCTACTGCCATTGTCAATAAATTTGCATGAACTTTCAGAAGATTGTTAAGATATTTTATCCCATCAATATATTTTAAAGAAATGATATTGTTGTCTGCACAGTGCTTTACAGCAAAATCAACCCATGATATATTTTTTGTTGCGAGATCCACATTTCTAATGGATAAATTCAAAAATGTTTCGACGAGACAACTTGTTATTGTGAAAATATCTATTCTATATTCAGAGCAATCTTCCACTACCTCGTCTTCGCTTTCTTGATTTGTATCGTCAAAAAGTTCATGGAAAGTCCTTGTCATTGAAACAAGTTTTCCTACTGTAATATGGTTATTTTGCAGCCAATGAATAAAGTACATCTTGCAAATTTCCAAGCTACTGTACAACCCATCATTTGGTATTGTAAGCAAAGACGTATTCTTTGTTCCAAACTTACACTCCCTTAAATCGGTGCTCATATTTTCCTCTTCCTCAGATATCACTGAACTTCCATTGGCTAATTAAAATGATCAGTAATTTTTAAATATTAAACCCAAAAACACAACACTTTTACAAAAAGGATTGTCACAAGGTATGAACTATTTTTGAAACAATATAATGTATATGTTGTAGTTCATATTGAAATTCAGTTTAAACCGTAACAGTGTGGTTCGAAACTTACTAGTATGGTTAAAACAGACCAGTACAGATAAAACCGTACTGGTCAATGCGTACTAAATCATTCATTTAGATTAAAAAATTATTAAATTAAATCATTAAAGCATTAAAAAATGCGGTTGTCATTTCTCTCATTCTCTGACTCGGGTTTGTGTTGAATGGAGATTCCGCTCTCATTGTCATTCCACAGATTGGGGGCAAAAATTTCCAAAAGTGGATTGGTAAGTGGATTTACATAACCCTTAAGCCAGGAATCACGCATTTTCACTTTAAATATGAAAAAAACAATTTAGTACGTAATGAACGGTACAATTTAAACTGTGCTAGTTCTAAACCATAATACTAAATAAGTTTCGCATCAGACTAGGTTAAAACTTTCAACATGAACTGCAAAAGAAATAAGTGATAATTAGAATTGTAATGCCACCTTTTTCAGATTTAGCCATCATTTTTGAAAAAGTCCAAGCGCTCTTCACTTTTAATTGTAGAACCGTCAATTTTGTCTTTTCTGAATTAGATACATTATCCTGGCACAACCGTTTTGCTATTTCGTCATCTATTTTATCAAAATTTACGCTCGTAGGCCATTGGTAATCGTCACAGATTCTAGGCAATAACTGAAAATACAAATTTTAAGTTAACGTGAGATTTATATTAGAAATTGTAATTGCTTGCAAAATGTTGTCATTAGCCACTGTATATACAGCAAAATCAATGGAGTAAAATAAAGAAGACAATCTGTCGTTGTTGCTAAAATCCATATGCAGCCATTGCTCAATGGCATTTTGAAAGTTCTCCTTCATTGAATGGTAGCATCCGTTCAAAAAGTGCAGAGAGTATTTTTCATGCGGTTTCCAGTAATCTGCTGTTTCCCAAACTAATGTAAATTCTTTCTCAAGTGTCTCTTCATTTTCGCCAGGCTCACTCAAAAGACTTTGTATTTTACAAAGTAATTTGCGATAAATTATTTTATGTTCTTTGAGAAATCGCTACAACAAATGACAAATAATATATAAAACACTAATTAAAAAATCATTTATTTATTTAAAATAAGGGATTTTTGGATCTTAGTGGAAAACCATACCTTGTTCTCTACTTTTTCGTGGCAATTGGAATGAATGATCTTCATGTATGACCTTCTACATTTTGTAGCTATTTCAAAATCCTGATATTGTAGCGGTAATTTCCACGAGAAAATATTAGCATAGCCCAGCAGAATCTGTGCCTCGAGAAATGTATTCTTGTTTTTATATAGATTCCTAAGCATTTACAAAAATCGAAATGTATGACTTGAAACGCGTAAGAATTAACAATTATGTTCCATTAAAACTTATAATGGCAAAGGAACTGCGTAGCATAAGCATGATTTTTAGTTCCCCTAGGTTTTATGTCTAGTACTCACCTTGCTTCTGCCTTGATATAGTCAACAACTTCGTCATTAGAATGGAAACAAGCATTTCCAATGCGTAATTCCAAATCTAGAGGACTTTTGTCTACTTCATTTCTGTGTCTTAGAATATCAGCTAGAATTCCACAAAATTCGAAAATACTCTTTGCATGGAAATCTGTTGATGTAGTTAATTTAATTGTAGCTTTCATGGCAGCAATCTCCTCTTCTTCTGGAAACAAAACTTTCGAAGTCCTGCTCTTTTTACGAAGGTACCTCAAGTAGTGCCATAACTTCCAGTGCCACACCCAGTTCTCAGAGTCCAAACTTATAATCTGTAAGTAATAAAATAATTTTAAAGATAATGAGTGCTGCAGGAGTTGTGGTTGGTTTAGCCAAACGTGATGTCTCTCGCAGTACTGACAATGAGTACACTTAACTAACGCTTATACAATGTAAAGATTTTTATATAATATATATATACTATAATATATTTGTGTCTTTTATTATTCTGCTTCTATGAAGCGTTTATTATGACTACTACCTTTCTAGTGATTGATATGTAATCTTCGCTGCCCAGGTCAATTACTGAAGTCAATCTTAATTTGGCAAACCAAATCATAGTCTTCCCTTTGTTGCTGAGGCTTTGGAATAAGGATGCAGATATTAGTTCGTAGCCATTTTGTCCAGCAACTTCCAGTTGTAAAGCATGTATTTCCAAAAGATTGCAAATGTAGTCAATTCCTTTGGCATATTCTTCCGACAGTATATTATTATCCGCATAATGTCTTGTTAGTCTCTTGACCCATGGAATATTGTTTGTGGCTCGGGCAACGTTTCCAAACAGTATACAAAAGAAAGCATCCACAAGTGGATTAATTACACTGTCGAATGTTTCAATTTTCCAAGAAGAATAAACTTTTTCTATTTCGTCTTCAGTGTAGCTACCAGGCTTATCAATGTTGAATTAGAGACTTTTGGTGACTGAGCTTAGAGATTTTCCCGTTACAGTAAAATCACCCAACCACGAAATAAAATAAGTTTCAATTTTTGCCAAATTATGCATCACTTCTGGCACTGCAACAAACTGGACCGCAGACAACGAATCCTTTTCGGGTGAATCGTCCCCCATTTTGGCACTGGATAGCAATTTCTCCTGTTCCAGAATTATTCTACATCACATCTACGCTGAAAAAAAATGTTTGATTAAATTGTATTTTATATACTTATTGATTTGGTCTTAATATGTATGATGATTCCACATTTTATGAATTGGCAATTAATAACGAGTTTTTTACGCATTTGCTTGTATTAATTTGGTAGGTAACAAGTATTTAAGTATCATTATCGATAACGGAAAGTGCAAATACAACATAATTATTAATGTTATCTCATGTACTTATTTACATTGCACTATCTATTTTCAATACGCCCTCATTTAAATTGGGAGGATACTTACAAGGTCAAATGTTAGCGTTTGAATTGTAATTGCAACCTAATTTATGTCATTCTATTCTAACCTACTTTAGTGTTGACCAAACTGCTGCCCCAGCAATCTTCCCCTAGTAGCTAAAATGAACCCTTTAGTTTACATGGAAAGTACAAAAAAGTTTGATAAATTCTGTCAAATCATTTCTAATATTAAATTTTAAAAGTACTTGTTTATAAGCAATAGCTGACCAATCTATACTTTTTGTGGACTTTTGTGGACCGCTTTTAAAGTGGTTTCGCCTAATATTTAGCAGAGTTCCTTACTTATCTCCCATGTTACTGACTTTTTTACGCACTTCAACAACTCTGCAGTAATAATATTAATATTATGTCCTAGTTAGTATGTAATATAGCAATCCATGTGTAGTAATCTACCGTCCCAGAATAGCGTTAACAAAAATTGTTTAAAAACCGTGTGTGCATACAATGGGATTATGTGATGTATTGTGATTCAAAGGCAATCAATACAGGCAGTATGATTGAATGTAAATAATTCTACGCGTAGTATATAATAATGTACCTTTAGGGAAGTAATTTTTATGTACGTAGATACTTAGATACGACATGTTGTTCGTATCTGTCGTAAGTTAGGCATTTCTTGTCTATAGATATGATTTGGCTTGATTTGAGTAGGTTAAGATGGTTAAGCTAACTTTAACAAAAACCGTAGAAAAATAAGTAGATGCCTTAATGTTGTTTTACAAGAAGAAGCTGAGTAAATACTGCACTGGTTGCAAACAAACATGGCATTGCCGGCTAAAAAACACCTCTTTTTTCACATATTTTTACTTACGTGTTCTATTTATCATGGGAATCTGATCATAATCAATTTCCCCTTGTTTTTCATTTTTCACAGTTTCAATACAAACTGTAACATAATTGAAGTAAATCGCAGTGACTATGCGATTTTTTATAATTACTAATGTTGTGCGGGTAATGAAGGTTCTGTCTTTTGATGATTGGCCACTAAGTCATTATCATGATAACCTTACTGATAAGTTAAGCAAATTTAAGTATGAATATTGTATTGTACTTATATTATTATCATCTCAATTCAACGCAATTTTTGCGATTTCATAATTTTATGTAATTCGTACAATGTTGTTAATTTATGTCACGTACACTTTTAAACATTTGCAAAAGACACATAATGTGCATTATGGTAGTTAACTTGAATTTTAGTAATTAATGTTGCTTAAAACATTTTTCACTTGAATAAAGCTGAGCTATAACTATAAAAGAAAGATCGGTATAATTAAGTCCATCCTTAAGGTTTTCAAATATTAGTTGTGTACTTATATTGTTCATAAATATTACATTATACAAGATATATTTAGGCTTTAAGTAGTTGTTGTATACAAAATACATGTTTATTATATCAATATTATTATTTGGGTTTATGGGCTAGCGCCCGAAGGGACCGCCACTCATTATAAATAAATAAAATAAATAATATAAATATTATTATTATAACACTATTTATTCAGACATGTTCAAAACGTAAATAAAAATATCTAAAATATACTCCCAGTCTCATACGTACTATCCCGAGACCTTAGTGATTAAGTTCAACACTTATTGAGTATTCTGCTTAATGAACATAAGTGGGCAAAAAGTGTGCTGGGACGCTGAATTTGGGGGATCCAAGTGAACCCAAGCGACATTTAACCCCGGTGAATAGTTAAACATGTCAAAACCAAAAGTCCAAAAAAATGCGGATCAACCAGGGATTTCTTGATAAATTGACATACTGTGTAATATGCGTGGTAAACTATTTCAAATAAATAAATATATCAAGATCGAACTGCATAATCAGAAGTTTGCTCTGCTGGATCCAGCAGATGCAAATGAATTGAGCAGAGAGAATGTGTCTCTCTGTTTGTGTTATGACACAGCAATGCAATCCCCCAATAACAAACACATTTCTTTATTTTGATCTACATTACACAATAGATGATTTGTGCAATCCCTCTTTTTGCTACCTCTCCTGTGTTACAGTCGAGAATATATACACAGGACAAGTAGCAAAAAGAGGGCCCGCACAATACATCAACGTTGAGAATATTCAACGTCGTCGATCCTTTAAAGGTTATGGGGACTTGAACACTGCATAAAAATACAGTAAAATTGTAATTTGTAATAGTTAAATAGTGTGGGATATAAAGAAGACTTGTATTTAATCGGCATTATTAATTTGGTTGCTATTTGTTATATAATTGAAATTCAAGTATAATAATGATATAATTTAAAGGAATACGATTGTAATTGATGAAAACGATAATTTCAATAAATACCTACCTACTTCCCTACTTGAGGCTTTTGACTGCTGAGATAAATCCCTACTTTCCTCATCCAAACCTAATATCAATACATATTATTCATTGGTATCGACAACCGACTATTTAATTGATATGAGATTGATTGATGTATATTGAGTTGTTTTATCATTATGATGATAGTGACACTCCCTGCCTACTTCTTACCACTTAACTTACTGCTGGCCATGGTTTTTATTGCCTAATTTAATTCACTTCTATGGTGGATTTCTTACTTTTCTGGTCCAAGTTTTCCATTCCAACCTATTCAGAACTCCTTAGTCCAACTTCTATTAAAAAATGAACAATAATTTACTGGCTTTAGTGTTATTTATCTGTATTGTGGGAATAAGGACAGCTAATGCTAGTAGTGAGTGCGAATGCGAACCTAAAGAAAACGTCAACCTGTTACCAAAAATTGTCGGTGTTGACAATGTCCATCGTCAATATTTAGATATTTATGGAAGATCTCGTTGGTTTCATGGAACAAATGTAGTGACAAAAGAACACCCTTATCACCCAGACCTGGGCGGTCCAGATGTCTGCAATGAGACAATGAGTTCCCCCTTTTGTGACGCGGATATGGATTATTTGCAAGAGTTGGGAGTCAACGTTGTAAGATTGGGTATGCACCTTTTAAAAAATGTATGCTAAATTCTAACTAAAGATGGTTTAATAGTTTTAATTCTGTGATTACATATAGGTGTCATGTGGGCAGGGGCAGAGCCTTTAAGGGACGAATACAATTGCTCATATTTCTGTGTTATGCATGGAGTCGTTCAAGAATTAGCTAATAGGGGAATTTACACCCTTGTTGATGTTCATCAAGATGTTATGGCTAGACAATTGTGTGGCGAGGGGTTCCCCGATGTGAGTTACCTGATGTCTTCATAAATTATTTATAAATTAGTTAATGTCTATGTGGATGAAATGCACTTGTTTAATTTTTTTATCTCGTCGTTTCAGTGGTTCATGAAGAAAGAATGGGTGGTCAACACTCAGTGGAGGTTTCCATTCCCTCAGCAGCAAGTCCCTTTTACAACAGATGACCAAGGGATTCCAGACCCATGGAGTCAATGTTGGACAATTAGTGATTGGTTTCTAAGTTATCTTACAGTAGCGTCGGCCAACGCTTTTGGAAAATTTTATAACAATTATGATGGTTTGATGGATTCATTTGCCAACTATTGGGGGAAAATCGCCACCGAATTTCATAACTATACTTCCGTCCTTGGATACGATCTGCTAAACGGTAAGGAAGGAAAATTGTTAAAATATTTGTGTCAATAATGTTTCAAACAGAAAGCCTTGTGTATATATTTTGCATATATATCTATTACCAGAGCCATGGGCAGGAGACATTTACAAAGACCCAGCCCTACTAATCCCAGGAGTCGCAGATAAGAAATACCTTGACTACCTATGGCAAAATTGTAGTTCAAAAATCCGTGAAGTTGACAACGAGACAATAGTATTCTTCGAAGGCGTGACCTGGGACATCCGCGATGGACATACAAACGTCCCTGGCTATGATGGGTCAAAAACTGCAATGGGCTACCATTATTATTCCTTACCACAATTTAATCTCCATCTAACTTTTAAAAACAGACTTCTAGATCAAGAAAGAATGAAGACAGGTGGAATGCTAACTGAATTCCGAATGTGGGCTGGGGAAGAGGGAGAAAATTATGATAAAGTTATGAAGGAAATGCGAGATACTGTGGACATTGCGGATATTTATCTTCAATCTTGGTTTGGTTGGGGTTATCGAAGTGTCTTGTCCAGAGATGTCCACGTGGCTAAACATTATGCGAGAACTTATGCTCCTGCCGTTGCTGGTTTTGTAGTAAAAATGGAGTTTGATGAAGATTCTTCACAATATTCAATAACTTGGATTGCGAATACCACAATTACTGCCCCAACAGAAATTAAAATTAACAAAAGGGTTTACTACCCGGAAGGGTTTATTTTAAGGGTCATCCCAGACAATTCTGTAACTTGGGAAGCTGTTGATGACCACAATATTCATCTAAAGTATACTCAAAATGCAATCA
>JAQFYC010005937.1:0-13197 GCA_034694165.1 Tomocerus mixtus | reverse complement strand
TTGGACCTGAGTGACCATACCACCTTTTCACTCGAGTAGAGGTCTGTTGATGAAATAAATAAATAAATAAATAAATAGTACAAATATAAAGTGGCTTTTTTTATAAATGCGGTTTGCAGATATTACTAGTAATGAGATTAGCACAATATTTAATGTGCCAAAACCCGTATTGTTAGAAAATCATTTTTGATTTTTGTGTGAGCGGAATGTAATGTAGCTCCTAGTTGCAATACTCTATATTATATGGATAATGTACACATAATCATAAAAATTCTATAACATAATAATATATTCCTTGCGTAAGCATTTCTGATTTTTTAGCTGATTTGTAACTGTTTTATGGCTAAAATACTTCATGTAACATTAAAATTCACTTAAATGTATTAAATACCTATTTACTTTTGACGCAAAGAATAATTTATAATTTAAGCTCTTGTATTATGTGTGAACTGCTTACTGACGTAGGAAACCTGTCAGGCATTCTTTTTATAGGATTTAATTTCCCTGTGTGAGTAAGGTAATAAAAGTGGCTACTTAAATATATTTAATAGCTTTAGGTCAGACACACCTGAAGTTATGAAATGCAAGTAGAGGAAAGTTGATTAAGGAGGAAAATAATCCTTATAATTTATTCTTACATTACAATTCGGAGTACATACAAAATGCCTTAGTTTGATGATCCTGTAGCGTTTTATTACCCTTTGTCCACTTAAACTACCTTATGTAGATGAAAACTGAAAAATTGCAACCCTACAACACAACCTATCTCAATCATCTTCTGTCATGGAAAAATGTCTGCAAGTTTAATTGATTTAATTAACTTATCCTTCACAATGCTCATGCACTCTAATTTTAATTTAAATAGCACTGAATGAGAGTGTAGGTGTATCTACCTAAAAGTATTTAAAATTTATGTAATTTAGAAGGTCACACAAAAATGCTAAATTCCGTGTGTGATATTGAATATCATTTTCAAGAGTTGCATAAGTATAATTACTTAATTACTACGTGCTCACCACACTTAAAGCAGAGTACAAGAATATACCTAACTACTAATTTAATGACGAAAGCACATACAGAATTTTTAATAATCGTAATTATATTTAACTTCTGCTTGTTTGTATAGGTGTACGTCCGTGTCTAGTTAGCATTGCCCTACTTTCGTCGATCTAAGTGTAAATTAGATCTATGTAGTTATTTCGTGGCACCAGCAGATTAAGATATCGCCGTAATTTTTCATCCGTACAATAGATAATAATAAATGTTATACGCACGCATATGTCGTAGAGTCGTAGGCACATAATACCAAATGGGTGTAGCTATAATTTCTATTTTTTCTAAACTTGTTTTTTAACGAAAGAGATTTCCTAATCAAAGTTTGAAATTAATACATGTACATACATAAATGTTATAGTATTAAATAGCATGCCATAGCACCATTAAACTACAATCATTTTTTAACAAAATTTTACATTTAAAAATTTCCAAAAATTTCCAGCCGTATTCAAATTCGCAAACTTCAAGTAAGGTAGTTATTTCGAAGCTGTTATATGAACAAAATGTTGTAATTTATGACATTTGAAAAATTGTTATATTCTTAGCAATTGGAAATATTTGTATCTTAAAAACTCTGATACTCTTGCGATTTTTGCAGCTGATATTTGCGGACTTGAAATTGAATTTTCCAATTTTTTTGCTGACATTTTGCGAAATTGTTTCAGGGGAATTTTTCGCACACGTGCTATTAGCCTACGACGTATGCACAGGAAGACCTGTGGAGAGATGAGTTTCCTTTTTATTTTCAGATTTTTGGGATTTTAGCATGCAAATTCCATGTCCTAATAATGATTATTTCCCTCTATCAGCTTCTGTCATCCATATCGTATGTTCGTGTTCGTCTATTTACATTTTGCCTACGTAATCCTGGAGTTTTTGCAGAAAACACACCATGAGGAAAACGTGGCTAACAGAACTAACATTAACATAGCTTCTTTTTAGATTTCGCGTAATGTTTCCCCAACTATGTATTTTTTGTTTAGATTTTCTGATAGTCATAGCACACAGGTAAAGTATGCTGAACAAGCTATCATCCTCAATCTCACTGTAGTTTGATTACTTGGTCTAATAACACGCATACCTACCTGGACTGACTGGAGACTGGATTTAAGTGGACTACAATACAATACTGACGCTTATTACTGTTTACACAGGATAAACGAATATCCTTAGCATTGGTTTTAAATACCATTTTACAATGTGTATCACCAGGTCATAATGATTTCAGCATTGTTGTCCGACTCTTAACTATCATCGTAATATGAAATACAAAGGAGGGTTAAATTTAATAGACATTCGCACAAAAAACTACCTAGAATTTTCAGCGAATCCATGATTACAGTATTAAATGCTATTATTAAATTCATTACTATGTTTCCATTCCAGTGAAATGAAAAGTAGTACAAGACTCTTCGTTCAATTTAATATCTTCATTATATCGTTAGTATATTCTAACAATAGGAGTAGTGTGTAAGATAACATTATAGATAGTGTTATGACATAATATTATCAGTATTAGTTTTATTTAACTACTTTTTTCTGAAAATATTTCCAGACTTTAGAGACATAAAACCTACACCCCGTTGCAATTCTCTTTCAGTCTGCTGAGTTTCGTCACAGACTAAATACAGACTTTGTCTTGTTCCGATTGATTATTAAAAGATAACCTTTGTATTTAGTAGATTAGTGGTACCTACTGTATCTCTAAGTGTTAACTTTGCATCTGTCTCTGATTTGTTTGTCTGCTCATCTCAATTAAAAAATAATCATGGCTGCTCCAAGCGACAAAGAAACAGCTTTGCTGGGACAAGTACGTTATAATAATATTAAACTGAATATTTGTTCACAAACTTTTGCTTTTAATTTCAAAATTAGAATTAGGATGCGTGGGATTTAATTTTGCACATTGTTACTTTTAGTTTCGGCGTAATTTGGCCGATTTAAGTTTGACTGGAGAAAATAACAGCGATATGTATCTCCTAAGGTGGTTACGAGGTAGGTTAATGTGATGCTAATTTATAATGAGAATATTTCATTCATTCTGTAATGTAATGTCATCTGTACGAATTTTTCAGCAAGAGAATTGAATTTGACAAATGCAGAAGAAATGCTGAGAAAAGTAAATGATTTTAAAACTAATTACAAAAATAATAATTATTCTTTGAACTTGTAATTTATTCTTCAGTTTTATAAAATTAATTTTTTGGAATTTGCTATCTAGACTTTGGCCTGGAGAAAAGAACACGATGTGGATAATCTTTTGAAATGGAAGCCTCCAGCTAATTTGGTCGAGGAATATCCTTTTGCAATATTTGGACACGATAGAGATGGTTCTCCTTGTATGTAATTAAGCAAATAATCTACATTTCTCTATTACTATGAGGAGATGCATATAAAATGAATACCTAAATATTCTTACGATTACTCCTTCGCTTCGAATTTTTTTTAGAGTAGAATACTCTAAATGATTATTCTTGGGTTTTTGCAGTGGTTACCATTCCATTCGGCCTTTACGATATTAAAAAAGCTGTGGAAAATGGTCAGCGGGAAGAATACTTGAAATATATCGAGAGAATTTATGAACAAATTTTGGATATCATGAGAAAGACTTCTGAAAACAACGGGAAGCCTATCACACAATTTGTCGGTGTATATGATACAGCTCATCTCAGTTACAGGCAATTGACAAGTGCTGCAAGTAAGAGAATTCATATTTCTATAATTAAACTAAAAAGTTTCATGATTTATTAAGAATGTTATGTCATGTAATATATTGCCTTACATATGTGCATTATCTTTTTAATTTCTTAGCTGTCGATACGATTCTGGAAGGAGTACGTAGATTCGAAGCTAATTACCCTGAGACACTTAAACGGGTAATTTTAAATAAAAACTTTACAAACGTTCTATATAAATAATGAGTTTACATATTATTTACTTGCATACTCAATTATATCACATTGAAGTAAAAATTAAGCTAATTTTGTAATTATTTTGATTCTAGTGCTACGTAATAAACTCTTCCAGAGTATTTGCGCTTTTGTACAGTTTGATAAAACCATTTCTTGCAAAAGCCACCGCTGACAAAGTGCAAATTTACTCATCAAACCCAAAGAAATGGAAAGCTGCTTTATTGAAAAACATTCCTGCGGATCAGCTACCTTTGTGCTTTGGTGGAAACAGCTCATTTCCAATACCGGTAATAACCGTATATAATTTAGCATATCGTCGCTTATGTGATCAAAATGCCGTGCACAATCACTAATTTATATTTAAGATGAAAAAGCTTCAAAGTTCTTCTCACTACTATGCAGGGCCAACTAACACACTTAGAAACAAGAAATTATTTACCTGTGCAAGATTTAATGTAGCACACAAAATCTAACACATTTAAACCTGACTATAATATACACCAAATGTCTTAGCATTTTCGTCCCTTGTCCTTCTGGACAGGTATCCACTAATATAGGGACTTTTAGTATAGTGGGTGTCCACTAATAAATATGATTATGATTTACTATTTAGTAGGGATGTCAACTACAATAGGTTTGACTGTATTAGCAATTACTACATAAAGTATTTTTTTTAAATAAGAAGTTGTGTCTTTCCTTTTGATTACATACGCTACGATATCTGTATATCAAAGTATAAAAATAATTTGCAATAAGACATTACTTACTCTGACTTTTAAAGATGTCCTAATGTATTTCTCATAGTGGTACGATAAAGGAAGCAAAAATGATGATTCTAATGGAAAAATTACTCCCGATGATGAGGAAGATTACTTAGCGGTTACTGTCGATGCAGCTGAAAAGTTGAACATGGAATTCTACATCAAACACCCCAATACAACTATGAGGCAGGGAAAAAATAATATTGCACCCTTAAAGCAAATTCGCAAAAAACTATTTTTAAATATGCAAGTAATTATTTTTTTAAACCTCTAGTTGGAATTTCAAGACGGAATTCAATGATATTGGATTCTCTGTGCTTTATGAAGAAAAGGAAGAGCTTGTTCCTTATGAAAGGGTCGAATCTCATGTGAACAAACAAACAGGGACAATCAATTGTGGGAAAAGTGGAAGATGTGAGATTTTAATTATAATTTCCAAATACTACAATATTTATATTGCAATAATCAGAATTTACTGCATTTCTACCTTGGAAAATAAATGTTTATCGTAAATACCTTTAATAATTCATATTTCAGACACTTTGTGTTTTGACAACACATACAGTCGTATGACTGCAAAGAATCTGCATTACAGCATTAATATTTCTTCTCCAGAGGACGACGATTCGGATGAAAATACTAATCTTTAAATCGAGAATTATATAATTAAATAATATAAAACACGTAGCTCTATAAATAATACACCAAGTAAATATACCAATAATTATAAATAGTATAATATGAGCTTTTACAGATCTAAATATGTGCATTAGTGCTTTAATGTCAACCAATGTGTCTTATAAATATATTTTAACGTTTCTTTAGCACAGTGTGTTATGGTTTGGTAAATATAATCTAATAAATAAATGATATAACATAACATACCTACATATTATGAATATTCACTATTTTAGATCGAAAAAACTTGTACTCTTACTATCAAATTTCATTTAAGCATGGTAAATAAATATGTGAATCTAAATGAATACTTATTTTAAATAGCCCTCTCTCTCGTAATTATTTTAGGGCATATCTGTCCTGTAATTAAAACTATTTACTCGGACACAGAAATTATATTTCGAAATAAGCATACATAATGATAATTAATGAATGAACCAAGTCTTCAAGTCTATAATTAACTAATAGTATCTTATAGCACATTTTTCAACGTTATATATGTTATAATAATGCATTTATAGGTACACGCAATAATTCTAGTGGCACTGTATGAAGCTGAACTAGCTGAAAGGAACGTATTTTTTATTTTCTGTATTACTATCTGCAGTTATAGACAATTATACAGTAATGATTATATATTGAAATTCAACTATATACTACTCATTATTTTTTCATTGGTATGCATAAATTCAATAAATATTATATATAGATACATTGCGGGAGTATGCTAATCATAATTTATTGTCATATTTCGTAAAATTTCATAACAATTACACGTTGGTACATTAACAAATACGTACATTTATACAGAATCGTCAAAATAATTTTAATTCACCAAGTTCAGTAAGCTTAGACAGGCACTTGTTAGGCCCATATGTCCCTTATGCATATCTGTAGTGTAATTATATTTAATTTTTGGTTTGATTTCATATGTATTGAAAATAACATAAATGAATCGTAAAAATGTGAATTGCTACAGAATAATTGAACTACCAAATTATTATTACTTACAATAATTTATCATACAAACATGCAATGCTTAAAGTGGATGAACTTTTCAAATGTTTCTAAAATACCTTTTATTATAATTAGAGCAACTTTAGATTTAGCAATAGCGAAACCGAAGATAAATTTTCGCTTAAAGTTGTAACATATTTGTGAAGTCATTCTCAAAGATGTTGATTAATTAAATAAATTCAGTTTAAATTTTACTTTGAAAATTATATTCGAGGAAGATATTAGAAGTTTGAAGAACTAACTGTTATTGTGGTGTCTATTTATGATACATAATACATAGGTATATTTATATCTAATTTGACACTATTATAATTTCCTGATGTAATGTGGATAAGGATTGAATCCAGATTGCCTATACAATATTATTTTTATTTGATGCTGAAAGAAACCTCTATCTATCTTCCTATCTACAGAATTATGATCAAGCATAATAATGTGAATTGCTAAAATAATTAATAAATCATTAAAATGGCACAATGAGAAATAAACAGTAAATAATATCCATGTTTAATTCAGTTACGGTACAATTACAAAGTCGAGATTTGGAAGTCGTAATTCTTAATTTGAATTTTTAAGGTACAACTGCAATAAAGCTTGTATGTATTTAAGGTACAATGTTGAAGGTATTATATACACTTTGCACTAATTAATTCCCGTAGAGTTTGTGTATATGCTATTAGTACAGCACGTAAGGAAGTACTATTACATATATAAATATGTAGTTGACAAGGTACATTATTATTGAAAGTAATTATAAGGAATATTTATTTTATATAAGTAATAATACAATTACATAATAAGACAACTAAAAATGCTAATTAGGACTAAATCCAGAATTATCATAGGATCGAGTCATTGTAGGAATATATTTCATGTTAGGCTTTTTTGGACCCCTTGGCTTCCCATTTCCATGACCATTGCCGTTATTGTGTCCATTTCCATGACCGTTGCCGTTACTGTGTCCATTTCCATGACCGTTGCCGTTACTGTGTCCATTTCCATTGGCGTAATGCTGGTTAGGATTAAGATAAGGATTATGTAGATGGAATTCCGTTGACTTTGGGTCAAATTCGTTGTGACTGTAATATTTGCTGTGCATTTCCATTGACAGAGTTTCTCTCTTCCCCTTGGATTTTACAGGTTCACTACCACCACACATCATTTTACTCAGTTTTACAATTACTGGGTGAATGTACGGTTCTTGTTCCTTCGTCAATCGGGAAGGTCCTATTTTTAAATATAAATTCAGTATTAATTTCTGCCTTTTATTAAAATTCTAAGATCTACTACAGTTAGGAAGATGCAAAATGTTATTAACACTCAGAAAATTGTACAAATTCCCTTTTACGCAAAAAAACTGGGTAAATGCCAAAACTACGCTCCTATTTGAACTTAAAGGTACATTTTGATCACTTTTCCCACTTGGAAATATACAAAAATGTATAAATATCCGAAAAACCATTTTTACGCTTAGAAATATCTGAATTATTTCGATATTTTGAATGGATGTTATAAATCTTATAGCTTACCAGTTATAAGGCTGACTACAGATCCTACAATTACGGTAATTAAAGTTCCAATCAAAGGGTATAGGGCGTAAGATACTGTGTAAATTTTTTCTGGCCATTCTCTGAAATTAAATCAATCAAAAATGTAATCGTTTATTTTCTTTTCCCCTGAAACAATTAACTTCACTTTTAAAGGTAGTCGATAGCGCTTACGCTTCCGGCAAATGCCCAGGTGCATTTGCAGCACGATGATATGCAGCTGTAAGGTTTCCAACCCTGGAGAACGTTTCATTGGAGCATTGATCAATGGAGAAGCTAAGCGGGGGTGATTTTTTATTGTGACTCAGTCCTCCGACCGCAATTGTTAGTGTGCAGATATGAGCTACTATCATGCCAAGAATCGCCCCCTTTTTTAAGAAGAAATTCACAATTCAATAAAAATTAGCATTTTTCGGTGGATTTCCAATATGCTGTGTATATTTGTAATAGTGTGAAAAGATATAACTATAATGCTATTTAAGTTGCATACATATTTATTGACGAATGGCATTAGAACTCCAAGGAGAAAGACTCCTAAAAGTGGGCCTACAACACTGCCATTTACAACAATGGCTGCAGAAAGTATCCCACCGAGATTTCCAGCTACGAAACCCATGCCAATTGTAATGGCAGCATAAACAAAACCTGAAATCCATGAAAAAACAAAGCAGACCATTTACTTTCAAATAATTCAAACACTATTATTAATTCTTAAACATATGATACATATATTTTAATTGCAATTACCCACAAACATGAATGCTTACTGAAAGGATTCACACACTATTGCGTAATTAGAATGAGTGACATAGACATACCAAGGATTTTCGTGACAAAGCCTTGTTGACCTTCATTCAGCTCACGGAAATAACGAATCTTGGTGAAAAAATCCTGCCATGTCACCGCAGCCAACGAATTCAAACCAGACGAGACTGTGCTGAATCGTTAAATAATAACACAACAGAAACATATAGAGTGTTACAACTTTTTTAAATTAAAGTAGGTAGGTAATTATAAATTATTAAAAAGTATTGTTTCTACTCTGAATTTAACCTGTCTAGCTTTCCAGTGTTATACATATTTTTTGTTTTCAATTTTTTGACATCCTCCACAAGTGCATGCACAATACTACATATTTGAAGAGGATCATGTCACGCAATATATTTTTGAAAATAAGAAAGCTACAAATTGAAATGTTGAATATTGAAGGTGCAAATATTTTAATTTAGTTCTATTTTTCAACTATAATTATATTTGGCAAAATTTTTCGAAAATTTTTTCAATTCGACTAAATTTTTCTAAGAAGAGTTTTGCTAAGAATATTATTTATCTACATCTTACATACTTGAACATTTGTATTTCGAATTCATAATTTTTTTTTGTAAACTTTTATGGAACATATTTAGTAGTATATTTCCATTCTTAATTTTCTTTTGCCCGATTACAAACTCAAAATGGAAAACTTAATGGAAAAACACACGGCTACAACTATCGTATGAATTTTGTTTGTAACTCTCCATTGTTGCAAAATTATTATTATTGTAAAATTCAGTAAGGTATCCATTTCTATGTCCTGTAGATTGGCTGAGCGTGATAATAATTACAATGTTGTCATTGCACGCAATTAAAATCCACGTGTAGCAGTTGTATAAAAATCCTAAATCCAGTTTTACTAACTCTTACAACCTGATTTAGACTAATTAACTAAATTAAGGATGATCACTTGAATTTAAGTAGTCCTTACTAAATTCGCAGTTTGCCTCGAGTTAAGTGAATGAATCATAAAAGTAAAGAACATCACACCACATCACACCAATGTAATGCTAAAGTAAGTAATAATTATAAGAGAGCAAGGTTAAGGTTGAGATAATCCGTGTCTACCTGAGAGATCCTGAGAACAAGCACGCAATGAAGAGTCCCATTAATCCTGACGTAGGAGAAAGAAATTCAACGACGAAATGTGGCGCAATCTGGTCGTTCCTCTGTATAAAGCCTAAAGTCAGTGGGTCGCAGCCTAAAAATTTTAAATCAGAACATTTTTAACTTTTTGTTTTTTATTTTTATCGCGGAATATCATAATTAACATTAATATATAGTATTAATTATCATAAAACAGTTTTCATGTAAATTAGAAAAGGAGATCATGCACCCTTTTGCGAAAATAATTGTCAATACCTGCATAATTAGCAAAAATTACGATTCCAGAAATAACGGCCAGACTCATTGTAAATGCAATAAGCGGGCAAGTAAACAGAAGAGCCCTGCAAATGAACAAAAATAATTTCTAAAGACACACGACATACGATAACGATATATTTTAATTAATTTGCTTAAAATGTTAGTGTTCATATTAAATTAATTAAAATTAATTAAAAGGCAAATTACGAAAATGCTTTTTTCAAAGTCGGCATGCTGCAATAACGTTGTACAGTAGTTTGATGACAACCATAGGCACTTAGCCAAAATATCCCTTGGCCGAAAAAAATATTTAGAGATGTATGTCGAGAAAATGGATCTACTGTAAAGCTGAAACAAATTAAATTAAAAACAAATTAGATTATTAGTTCCATATATATATACAGATAGGATAGGCGATTTTCATAACATGAAACCATAAAACAAAGATTTACTCTAAGAAATTAATTCTTCCATGATCATTTGCGATAGTAAAAGCCTTTCCAAATCCTCCCACGTTGATAGAACCTTGGACTATAATGGCAAACATTCCGGCGAACATCATAAGGATTTGAAATACATCAGTCCATACAACAGCTAAAATTGTAACACAAAAACTATATTAAAATGGGTGCTACATAGAAATTTTAAATGAAACTACATGTAAACGCTATGGCTAAATCTTTCGAATTTTGTATGATATGAATAGTTTAATTATTTCCTTATTACTATATATTACCTTTTATTCCTCCCTTCGTTGTGTAGACAAGGTTTTCAAATTAGGAAAACAAAAACATTTTATCATGAAAAAAAGTTTAAATGAAATGCTTCACAAAAACAGATTCATGATTATATAACATTAAGAATCCTTACAATTGCCGTATAAATTCCAGCACATCCGCCAATCGCAACTATAGATATCCAAACGTCAAAACCAACCATGGAATGCAAAGCTAATGACGGGGCGAAGAGTACCACGCCCATGTATAGAACAATTTGAACTATAAACGTTATTGTGGCCAGGTATGTGACCACTTCGGATTTGAATCGTAGGCCGAGATACTAAAAACGGACAAATTACTTAATCATATTTAATTTACAAACATTTTCCTAAACACTGACACAATAATATATTTCGACTTAGGCAAGCCTTATGTAATTTTGTGTGTGGATGGTAAAATTCAAGGTAACTTGCAAAAAAAGTTATAATTAGAGCAAAAAATGTTCGTAATTTGGATGGTACATATTTCAGATGTGGTAATGTGATATTATGTAATCTCACCTCATAAGCGCTAGTTAATTTAAGTCCATACAATGTCGGCAGAAATAATACCCCTCCCAAAGGAATGTAGAAAAAGCAACTGACAATCATTTCACTAATTAGTGTTCCATATGAATAAATTTCGCCAGCAAATCCTAAAATCCATATAAAACATATTTAGGTGATGGTGTCATGTAGCTTATTTTTTGAATTGTGTATGCATTACGTTATTAGTTTACCTAGTACAAGAATCGCTGACATATATGTAGCCAAAAGTGACAGGGCTATAGGTAGAGTAGCCATACTTCTCCCTCCCACAAGTAAATCCGAATTTGTTTTCTGCTTTTTGCAAAATGCATAGTAAACTCCTATAAGCATTGATACTGCCAATGTCCCACCGAAAACGCACCAATCGATTATAGAAAATGTGGCCACCATTTTTGTATCTGTTATTTTCCCTTTTTCACAAAATGTGTATAACTTAAGGAAGAAAGCCTCTTCACTTGATTTTCACTAAAAGTAATTTTGTTTCCAGGAACTGTTAAATATTTTTCTGTTAAAATTATTCTGAATTTCACATTTTTCTAAATATTTCCACGGAACATAACATTGCACAAACCGTTCTTAAAGATGAACAAAGCTTTTAGTATTGACTATCTAGAAAATAGGGGGTTTGCTGTGCTTTTCTTCACTTTGCATTTGAACTCATTAACTCACTATAGGTGCACTGAACACTTTTTCCGGAAAATTACAGTTTCCGCTTCCAATTTCTTATTCTTATTAAATAATTCTCCAATTTAGTTAAATTATATAAAGATCACATCACATCAATGAGACTAGATTGTAGATTTGTAGATAGTAGAGGCAGGATGAGAGAGGATTCACTCACGAAGAAGCACCAACATCAACAAAAGTTAAGCACCTAAGTAAATGGATAATGTTCTATGAGGAGAATGATTATGTTAGTTAAAGCGTATAGTTATTATTTAGTTAGTTACGTAGTTTACTTGGTTTGATATACAAAAGGAAATGTTGCATGCACCCAAACAATTCCTCACTGCAAAAATGCAAATGGACCTGTCTGTGAAAGAATGATCTAAGTAACTGAAGAGATTATCTTGTGTACTACCTGTGTAGTTTAACTGACTGGTTTGGATTACTCGTACACACTTGTTGTAATGTAACTGAACAGAATGGATGGAGAATTTGCATATAACTTCTCTTCTCGCATACATAATACAATAAAAACCAACAATGAATATTTAAGAATGATTTCCTTCACTTCACTATACAGTACACGCACATGGACATCACAGAGTAGATTTTATACATGTGCGTTCGCAGTGTAGGCTTGCCAGATTTTATTGTAGAACATTTTGGTACTTTGTATAATTCGTGAAACAAACCTAATTACCTATTCTGAGTTTTATGGGACAGAAAGTTCGATATTTATGAACAATATTCAGAATAGGAAAAAAATATCAGACAAAAATAAGTTGTATCAATTTTAGGGCAGTAATATCAAGATATCAAAATATTTTGTATTATTTTTTGAGATTTTAGATCTTTAGGGTATTCAAGCGTCCCCATAAATATATAGCTATACACCCAAACACCGAAATTAAATGTAAAAATTCACAAAATAAAAAAATTACATTTTTACAAAGCTATTATAAGGAAAACAAGGCGCATTTTTAAAAGCAGACTGTTTTTAAAGTTATATCATATCTAAACTTCTTAAGTTATCATTTTTTGATATACACGATTAAGTACATATTTTTGCACATTTT
>JAQFYC010005936.1:0-13199 GCA_034694165.1 Tomocerus mixtus | reverse complement strand
CTATTTACTTAGCATCCGTGAGGATCGAACCAACAGCTACTGATTGTGATGAAAGCTTTGCCAGAGCACACAACCAGGTAGCCAGAAGGACTAAGTAATGTTTCTTCATTTATTACATAATATTAGGGATAGTTAGAAGTAAAAAGATACCATCTTGATTCATGGAAATGTTTTCTCTGGATGCACAAGGTTAGTCGTTTGTATAACCCAGTTATCAGTTTACGTAATATTGGATTCTATAACTATAGAATAGCAGCCTATTCCCATGTTCGAACAAAAGTACAAAGATGCTGTCTCACTATTCATTCTAATTGTATAAGAAAAGTGTTTCCGTTCTAATAAACTCCTTTTTGACATCGATATGTGTTAGTGGGCGGGATATTGTTCAGTCGAGTTCAGGTTCAGACTTCAGACTAAATATCTTACAGGGATACGCGAGTCAGGATCTTTTTCCAGGTCGCAACAGAGCTCTAGGGTTATTTAAAGCATAGGATTGTGGTTGCATGGATACAGGAACAGATATAGTATTACAGTGCTATTAGGCTTAGGGTTTCCCCAGCTTTCCTGTCAACAAGGAGTAAATAAGTAAGAGAGAAAGCAGGATTATAAATAAGGGAATTCGAGTGCAGGGAAAGTTATGCAGAGAAGGCGAGGTAATCTACGGAATTATTATGTACCTCTTTAGCTAGGTTCATAGAGAAGAAAAGATGAGAAAGCAAGAGTGAGCATGAAAAATGATAGGATTTGATAGGATTCTATGTTCTTTGACATTCTACGATATTCTACACATTTCCAAACGTGTGTTCTAATATCGACACCAAGTAAATACGGATAGCAAATAATTAATATCTGAACGCAGAAAGGTATTTACACTTTGACTACACTCCCTCTCTTCTACTCATCTCATCCTCATCAACTCTAACATGTACACAGATCGTTATCGGTTTCACTAATATTTATGTGATGAATGATATACGTACTACTGTAACTACAATGTTAAATAATTGTATATGCATGTTACTTTCAGAAACACATAACTTATAGCTATAAACAGGGGTTTCTGTCTCCTCAAACAATACTGGAAAAGAATTACAATTTCAAAGCAATATACAATTATTAAACCAAAATGCCAAGGCTATCGCTTTCAGCGAGGCTCTTCTCTCACAGTTAAGAGTATATTGAATAAAATAATTGTTCTGTATGATAATGATGGATGCATAATTTATTTAGATTTATGTATATTAAACCTCAAAGTGCCCCGAGAATGTGATGCGAGTTGAAGTACTGGAGTGATCTCCAACCAAACTCCTCAAAGTGCCAAATATTTCCAACATGAATATCATAAACATCTGTGGAATGGAGCTCATTATCGGATCTTTTATCGGATGATCCGAACTGGGACAAATAGATTGCCAATTTGGAAGTTTTTACGTAACAATTGGAATGGTATTTTCTGATATGTAATTAATGCCATTAATTCAATATATACATGTTTTTACAAAAAATTAGGAAAATAATTCGTCGTCTATTTTTGCAATTTATGCGCAATTTAAGTCATTGTTATTATTACATAGTAATAAAATGTACAAACACAGTTAAAAATCAGATAAGGATACTAACCGGAAAAGATCAGAATAGGTTAGCTATCGGTTTGGATCACCCAATGAGATATCCGTCTGGGAGTCTCACTCTGCCGGGATAAAAATTCCCGTAAAAGAAAAATAATATCACTAAATAGGGAATATACACTATTACTAGAGGCTAAGTACTTATTAGAGTTGCAAATTTTACAGTGAGTATTTACCTCAAGGCTCATAATACAATCTACATTACCATACTTTCTCTATTCAGTAAACTAAACTGTGACATGCAAAAGTCCGTGCATTCCTTTTGGGCGCCGTCTACTTTCATCCTTTATTAGCAATGACAGTCATTTCATTACGGATTAACATCTTGGAATCGTAAGTAAAAAGAATGTCTATATAATTATTCTGAAGTGTTGTATTGTATTTCTGAATGATTCATTCTCGTCTTGCTCTTTACAATGTAAAGTCGCCCATAAAATCATATTGGTTATTGTTTTCTAAAAAATTTCCGGTAAAAAATTCTGATGATAACCCTCACAGGGTGAGTAAAATTAATATTAAATATGTGCACTACATTTGGTCGATACTGTATGCAACAAAGTCTAACATGATGTAATAATTAGAATACATATCATATCCATTATCATAAAAGTTGGTGAAAGCATGTATAAAATAATATGGAAAAATAAATTGCCTTGCGTAACTACATATTTATTTTGGTACCCCCTTACTAGGTATGGAAGTAATGGAAGGCATAACATTTTCTTCGAAAACTCTTTACTTGAAGTGAAATGCATTGATATTGATACGTAATTACGCAGTTGCAGCTTTATTCGCTGAATTTAATTGCGTCTCATGCAGATATCGTTCGCTATAATATATAATATGTATACTAGTAGCTACTAATGCATTATATATTACGCTTTTGTTATTTTCTAGTAGCATGGTTGGACTAACAACTACCATGCATGGGTAAATAATATCTAAATACTAACGATCGGAAGGCAATATATAATAAATACGTAATGATTGTAAATGTAGACGGCTACATAGCATTATGTAGAGTTAGAGTGCCCCATTGAATAATAGTAACGTTCCAATTTCTGAAAGATTATGCCTTTATTTATAATAATGTTACGTCTATCGTGTATATTATAGTAGTACATTTAGGTAGGTATATTGGATTAGCTGATGCACACAATGACATACCTATATAATATGTAGCTCATGAAATCAAGACAAGAAAGTCACTTTGGTTTAGTTCAGTTTGTACTAATAATATCCTCACATCGGAATCGAGAGAGCGACGGAGGGTTACCTTATTAATGTATCGCATATGTAGTGAAGATACATTTAAGTGAATGCATTTCGTGTCCGTCATTCCGTCGGTCTACAAGATGTACGAACGAAGGAACAACTTACTTAAAGGGACAAATCGGTTCACGGGTCACGAAAAGCGGGGAACCCTGTCCCCTGACCATACTTGGCAACTTTTAAATAGCACAGCTCTTTTAAATTGTGTTAACGAAGCTCAATGCAAGGATAACTAACGCTTTCTCAAAACGCCTCTACTAATTGGGGCACTGGGAGATTTGACCAGAAACGTACTGTAATAGTGACAATGTGAAAATCGACTAAAGGCGTATTATATTATTTGGGCGATGTGAAATTCACATAATTTTTCCTTTTTTACTCCGATACATTCATTATTACTATTATATCCATATTTGCCATGGTTTATTTACTATTTACTTTCCTTTTAATACACAGTTGATATTTCTCATACACTAATTTTATCAAAGGCGTATTATGTATAGGTGTGTATTTCGTTAGGTATACAGTATACAGAATACAGGTTGCTTTTTGATTAGACTACAGCCCACTGCACTATTATTGTACAATAGTGAAAGCTAATAGTAGAACATTATGCTGCCGACGCGCCGTTAGTTATAGTTAGCTGACTACTGGAGTCAGTAATTGCAAAAACAAACTGAAAACTGAGTTAGTGGAGTATGATTATTAATATTATGTACATTATATGTATGACAAACAGGTTGTTATAATATGAAGCGTAGCGTATGCACTGTAGTACCAAACCAGCTCTTATGGAAACCCCTCCAATGAATCTTGATGATAATAATAACTTTACAGTACTATAGCTACCAATAAATCAAATATTGGTCGAGGGACAATAATACTTAAACTGTGATTATCTGTACTTCAAGAAATAAAAACCATATCAGTACAAATGTACTGCCCCAAATGGTCCCTAAAATTATTGATTTCAAAGTTTTTTTCTATTTCCATTTATATGTTTCAAAGTGAGTCTAATTAATTTACTAATTTCATGTAGATACTTTTAGATTTTTTACTGAAAAATTGCTTGGGGCATTAGCGTAGTATCAGTTAGATTAGACGGTGGGGTTTTGGCAGCTAAAGGTAAGTACTTTATTAGGTTTCGTAACTGAAACAATAAATGTTATGTGACATGAGAGTCGCAAGTCGCAACGCAAATCTGAAATCTTGAGCTGTTCTTGTTCCCCTTGTACGCATTGCTTGCGCTCTTCCAATCCAAACTCTGCTAACTAAATACTTCTTGTATAACTTTGGCTGTAGCCTTTACATAAGTCTTTCTCCTGCCTGGTGTGTATGGAGTTGCGTTGGTGTCTGTGTGTCTGTTATGTCTTTAGCTTATGTATGAGTATGAGTCGTCTGGAAGAAAAAGGTGCTCCTTTCCGCCGACAGTTTTCAGTTCAACTTGTGACGTCGGACCAACAACTTTAATTTGCATCATTTCTTGTGTTCTTAAAGTTACCCTCATTTCCTTTGATCACATCATCAAAACATAGTTTTTCCTTACGTTAGTTTCCACTAGTTGAGTTGAGACAAACATGCAAACAGGTGTACACTTTATTTGTTTGTTCTCTACTCGAGTAGTAATGCTAACATAATAATATACATCATACATAGTTAAATTATAGAAAGAGAAACTGCTATTATTAGATACACATTAGAAATAGAAATAAGTATTACATTACATTACTACATACAAATATACACGACACATCTGTAAACAACTTAAGCACGTATTAATGCAAAGTTTCCTTGTGAGCGTGAGTTAAACTTTTCGGTTGTTTTACATAAATAATACTAGGAACTCTTTTCTTCTTTCTACCAGAGCTTTCTCCAACTTTCCATACACATTTTAACTCGGAAACTGAAGACTTGCACGAAGACAGGCTCCCGGCGTCTCGGCAGTCAGCTTAGCCTAAGATATTCATCGAGAATCAACAATTGTGCATTTCTCGAACAAATAAATACATCAATCTTTTAGTTAACTTTCAGTAATAATATTATAAATGTACGTGCTATTATATATGACTGGCATTGTGTATAGGATAGGTACATTTAATTTGTCCTTCAGAGTTTCCTAGCCAGGAATATCTACTTTAACCTATTGTTAGTTCATCTTGTTTGTCATTTGTCCTTGAACGCTATATTATGTGCACAGTAAAGTAGGTGATTACTATCTATTTACTACATTTCAACGCAACACAGTACAGTAGTCTCAGTCTTAATGTAAATATTTTGCAATTCTGAAATAGAATCTTTATCCTCTACATAAAAACAAGTGTCACTAAACTTTCTGGAAAATCTGTGCTAAATACATTATACACATAACCTAAATAATATGTGAAAAGGCCAAGACACGTTTCTACATTATAGTATACTAGAATGTAAAAGGAAATACACATTTCTAAAGGACCAAGACACATAATTTCTTGTGAAAGGGCTAAGGCATTTATAAAATGGTAAGTAACTCTATAAGCTATAATGTCTATAATGTAAGTTACATTGTACTTATACATTATACTTATACCATGTTATGTCTCTGGCCTTTCACATGAAATAAAAAAATGTCTTGTCATTTGGAGTTATGTTTTTGTTCTTTTACATTTTATATAACAACAATAACGTGTTTTGGTCCTGTCATAATATGTGTAAGTGACGGATTAGCATGTATAGCACTAGGTTATTTTCTTGTGTAAATACGAGTGCAAATGGGAGCTGAATTAAGCTATCTATTTCATTCACTTACACATGCACACTATATGTTTCTTAAGATGTCCCAATACAAATAAACACTGTCACATGTAATTGTGCAATGCTTAATGCATTCATGTTCATGTCCATGCAATTACTAACATACAAACACTGGATGAATAGATTCTTGAGAATAATCCAGATTGATCCTTAGTTTGGTTTATTCCACTTCTCCATATTTTTTGCTGCTTGTGTTTCTGTTATGTATCCTCTCAGTTGCGTCAGAGCTGGAGATGTGGAATCGGTTTTGATTATTGGGTCGATTTGAATTGGGATTGGATTGAGATTGGATACATAATATTGGATTATTATGTAAGTATTGAATTGCCATGCTATTCCATTTGATTCCATTATGTCATTCAAACAAAAACAAGATAGCAAATAATATCAAGTAACACAGTAGCTCTATGGGCTCAGTTATTTAGATAGTGTACTTCGAAAGTATTCTCTGCTTATTTAATTTAATGCCTACCAAACTGAACGGATTTGATATCAAACATTAAATTGGGATATTCATTCAGAGTGAAGTAGGAAATTAATTAAATTCAACAGTAAGAATTAATTTATTGTTGGCTTATCAAAGCTTTACTGAGTCTTATATATTATATGTTCTAACTACTAAATATTACAACATATGGATCAAATATTTGCACACACACGCAAACATAGAGCACTTGGAAAGGAAGGAAGTTGTAATATATAAATAAAACAGTCATTTCCATTTTGCACGCCTACTTACTTCGTTGAAAGATGTATGTATGCGTATACAATTAAACAGAATTTTGCAAGATAGAGTAAAACCAGGATTCAAATATGGCCAAACAGGCTTGACATCCATTTTAATGTATTTGACGCTCCTTTGTAGTGCGCTGTAAAGAAAAAACGTTCCCTTGGCTAAAGAGAAACTAAACTTTACTTTATTTTACACTTTTATGCTAAACAGAGCTAAATATTAATTTTTGCTCCAAATTTAGTCAAAATATTTATTAAGTGGTTGAGAAACAACTTCATGCGAATGTTCCTGCTACTTCCTGCTGCTTTTGAACAGTTCAACATTTTCAAGTTTGGTTTTCAGAAGTAAATAAATAGTAAATATTTTAACAAGGAACTGATTAATTTTTGAGGCAAATGGGCCACATCCCCTAGGAGTTTTTGCCCCGCCAACTTATTTTTTAAATAGGAACATACGTCAAGTTGATTTCGTTGGAAAGCTGTTGACATGACATATGGAATCCAAATATGAATCTCAAGAATCAGGATTACTCTAAGGACAATGCGAGTGATAATTCAATACTAAATGTCTGCCATAATGTAACATTTTAATCAAAAAACTGGTAGTTCAGTAATACCTCTTAGCTCAACCAACCACATTCGTTTTGCAATGGTTTATTATATTTTATAACATAATATTAATGCGCGAATTAACATGATTTTTCCCTATTGTCTGAAGTACAAGTATTATTTTACAATTAACAATACATGTAGGTATATGAATATCATCAAGCAAGAACTTTGTTTAAATCCATGTCTGTGTTCTGTATACATATAAATGAGAGAAACTTATTAAATATCTTTTATGCAGTAAACAGTGGAGTAAAGTAGAGCAGGAAGTGTATACTAGTATCTAAAACGAGCTAGAAACTACCTGTTGTACGGTAGGTTCTTGAAATGTAACCCTCAATTGAAATATTTCCAGAGAAATGGTTTACTTAATATTCAGCTTTCCTTTCACTGACTTTGGCTTCCCTTCTTCATTATACTAAACTTTTCTTCACCTAATAAATACATACCTGCCTACACACACGGATAATGGTGTTGTGTTCAACAGCTTGATATTCATTCGCAGGTCTCGAAATACTAAGAAGTGAACAAAGATAAATAATTCTTTGAATTTTCCTTTTGGATTCAGGTTTCATGGAATGCCAATGCCAGGATTTATGGAATAATTTGTTAAATTTAATAACATAAGCTAACATCTCCAAAGGAGAATAAATACAAAGAGAGACTGAAGCAATATGAATTTAACTTCATCTGATTTGAGAACTTATGCTGTTATTAGTCACAGTCGTGGCCATGAACCCACAACTGAATATAATTTGGTTTCTCATGGAAGTGTTAACCATTCTGTTGGAATTTGCAATACATCACAACAGTCAAGCGACGATGATATCAACTTCTACTCGTCTCCTGGCCTCTCAATTAGCGTCCCGACTTCCTTATCTCATCTGGGACATCACGAGTAAGAGTTTTATTTAATAATAATATGTATGCGATTTAGTGAAAAGTTATTAAATTCTGCATGTATTTGGCCATTTGTTCGTCACCACTGATTATTGTCCTATCGAGTTTGTCGAAGTGTAAGCCTTCAATAAGCGTTGTTGACATGCTTTCTTAAAATATTTTGCTCACCTGTTTGACTTGAACCTGAAGAGCATTACCGTACAAATTTGATTTGATAGCTCAAATAGATACATATGCGTTTTCCAAAGTTATAAACTTGAATTACCTTATTGAGAATAGTTTAATTACAATCTTACTAATTTAATTTTAATGAGTACTCTGATTGTATACTACAGCTTAATTTGATATACTAATACATAATGACCTAACTACAAAACGTCCACTTTGTATAATTTTCCAATGTCTTCAGTAAAGAAGGTACTAAATGTAAACAGCAGGGATCCAATTAATTAGTCCGAAAGAAACAATAAATAGGTAAAAAAAATAGTGGCGGTATAAGTCCAGGCATCCAGAATATCTTTTTCCAAAGCTGCGTGTCAGCAAATATACAAAAGCCAAACGTAGCCACTCCCCCTGTCGACTTTCTCCATTAGCCAAATGGAGAAAGCAAATTCCCAATTTTCTAAGTAGACCCCCAATGTTGAACACTTTTAGGTAACATGGCTACCTGGTTGCGAACGTTTTCTGATGCCTGAATATCTATATAGAAGATAATTACTAGTTAAAATTAACAAAAGGTGTCTGAGCAAACATGCGACACTATTCAAAGGTGACAAAAGGTGCTTGATGCGACACTATTCACTCTCGCATATTATTTTGATAGACAAATGCATGCAGAACTCATCCTTGCTGACAACTAAACTGGAATAAATAAAACACGAAATACCTATGACATACTAGTAGATGTAGCACTGATAGTAAATAAAACTCATCCATGTCAGGATATTATTGAGAGTAGAAATTCAGAGATAAGTAAATAGAAACTCGTCAATGCTTGAATACTAAAAGTATGTTTATAACTACATAATTCTTATTTTCAAAATTTTTTGCAAACAAGTTGCGTAACAGAATAAAAATGCTACAATTACAAGCTAATTATAGAAAGTAATTTTTATAATATAGGGTACCCTCTTTTATTGAAGTACTTGGCTTAGCTTGCTCTACAGCTCTAGAACTTAGTTTTAAAACTTCATTCTTCAAAGGAGGATACGATTCAGTGTATTATATTCACTAGGAGTTCTAAAAATATTGTTGAATTGCGCACAAGTAAAATTTATTGCTAACACATTTATACTAGCGAAAGCATTACTATGAATACATGCATAATATTATGATCACCTAATTTATATTCAAAGAAAACACCTTTGCATTTTAAAATTTTTATCCAGATGATAGAGAGATTCAAGGATATGAGAAGTAGGAAGTAGGTATGCGCTATTTATTTTGTAGCATTTACCTGATAATACATGCATGATATAAAAAATAGGAATCCCTTGACTTCTTGATAGGATGTGTGAATTCTATTTTTCAGATTTTGTGATAAAAAATAAACAGGTAATGCATGAACACGGTAGTTCCTAACGTGTAATATCGGATGCAATGGAATGACCGGCTGGCGGACTTCACCGACTGTGGATCTTACCGGCTGAAAGACTTAATAGCCTCTCTTTCAGATTGACTGAATTTGTATTTTCAGGGAATTAGTCGTTTTATGAATTTTAAACTAACCTAACCTAATTAAAAACAATCATATCTCATTGATTATTTTTCAAAAAAGTGGCTATACTCCAAATGTGGTTGCCATTGCACAGTCTGTAATTCCCGTCGGCCGGTAAGTTCCGCTGGCGGTAAGCTCTTAGAGTCGGTAAGTATCGGTCACCGTAATATCGATGCTAAAATATTTCTGTGTCAAACTTTCACTATGAAGATGTCAAGCAAATAATGTTTGAATGAAGGAATGTCATAAAATACAATGTCAATATTTTCAGTGAGCGACAATTCATTCTAAGCAGATGCATGATCTCATGTGGACAAAATGCATGTTGCTGAATGGTTGTAACCTAAAATCGTATTGAACTTTTGAGGTTTTACCTGGTCAATTTAAAAAACTAAAGGTTAATTAACCAATTAAATGGGATTTACTGCATTTATAGGTCAAACTATAAGTATATTATTATGTTGGTGGTTCTTATATTGAGACAAGGATAGGCTATGAACTTTATCTAGGTTCTGATAAGCTTGTAGAATAAACTTTATTCCTACGAAAACACCGTTCAGGAACGCTGTTATTGTTGTGTATAATAGATTTGCATTAATTATTAGCAATCATAATCCATAAGATAGAATATTATACTATCTATCCATGTTTTTTGCTGATAGATGTCGTAAACGCATGCATTTGAGTTGTCGAAGAATACTTTGTCCGTCTGTCCCTGGACACTGGAAGAGCGTACTGATAAGGTTGATAATTGGTTTTGGTACACTTCCTTAAGGATTTAATGGAACAAATTGGCCCCAGCAGAAATCTGGCCATGCTCACCAAATAAATAGCAACATATGGCAAGTAAGTGGGTATCGTTGAATAGCTGATAGCTTCAGAAATACAACTATAAATGTTAATGTACCCCAAACATGGGTCAGGTTAATATTTCAAGAGAATGCAACACTACCAGCTCTAATAACACATTTAAACTTATTATCAGCAAAGGAACCGACATGTTAGAATTTAGCTCAATCGCTTGGTTACATCCGATTCACAATGGCTTATTTAATACCTTATTCTGTATTGTTTATGTACTTGAGAGTTTATTTATCATTTGTTTATTAAGCCATAGTATCAACTTGTTGATAGCATTGTGATTGAGAGTACGTCGCCAAACTTTCTGTGAATATTTTAATAGTTTGACGTTTTGGTGATGCTTATAACAGACGAGACAACATTACTAACTGCTAACCCATTTCTTTATGCATAATATTCAGTAGCAAAGTAGCAGGTAGTAGAATAAGTACAGATTGTCCTATTTATTACAATCTGAACAGAAAGTCAAGCTGTAAAGCCAAAAAACACAAAAGACTAAATTTTTAGAAAATTCAATCGATAGGTTTATCCTACTGCTGAATGCTAGAGTGATTGTTTGCATACTACATTCGTACAATAGTAAGCCGTTTGAGCCAAATCTCTGTACCCATATAACAAAACTTTTCTTTGGCTCTTCTACTTCCTATGCTCTCTGGAACCGTGGAACCCCCTTTAGCTTTCACATGGATAATAGTTGTACTTTAAGGATGTCCTGACTAAATAGGTATATCTGTACATGCATATACATGCAATTCCTACCTCAATAAATTTTCGATAACTGAATGAAAAATGGCTGAAAATGGCAGTAGTTGGTCAATTCAGAAAGATACACAATATATCTCGGCCATAAGGTCAAGTTATTTGAAAAATTTATCCCTGAAACGACGTCATAACGCTTTTCCAAAAAAAAACCAGTTTTTCTGCACAAAAAAGTCTTCTATAGCGTACCTTTCTAAACTTATCAGAAGCTGTGTCCATTTCTATCTTATTTTTATCGAGTTATCAATTATATGAACGAGATAGTGGAGAAGGAGTCGAAATGATAAAAACCCATTAACCGTAACCTTAATAATACCCCTGTAATTAAAAAATTTGGCCTTTTTCGGTCATGTTAATAACAAAATTATAGCAAACGTCAGTAAACAACTAGCGGGATGTTTTTCATGATTTGCTTTGAATAATTATTCAATTAGCGAATGATAAATGATTATACAAAGTAAATAAAGCATTCGTTTTTTACTATACTCCTATAGAGAATAGCGAAAGCAAATTATATTATTATTCATGCTTTTCTTTTCCTATTGTATCATGACTTTCTTTTTCCCATATGATTTTTCGATAAGTTTATTATTGCATAGCGTTTAAGCAATATGTATAGATAATTTGTATAAAATAATTAATTTTAGGAGCATTTCATTTCCCCATTCAAGAGTCAATATAAACAGTGCGATAGGAGTAGAAATTGTATCCGTAGTTTTTCGGTACATATTCATTAGCTAAAAATCAGCTTTGGTGAAGTATCTGTAGGTATTAGACATTTTGTGTATCTTGACAACCTAAATGTGATGCAAGTAATTTTATATTGTAAGGTTTCAGCTTATATTTTGCTACATAGGGGTTTTATGCATCAAATTAGTCTTACAATAAAGCTTGGAGCAGCACAGAGGAATGGAAGGCTTATTAGCATGAAGCGGAAGAAAAACCAGATCCTTCCATTCCAGATCCAGATTCGCGTATGCTAACTATTTATGTAATATGCTAACACAAGGTTACATAATTATTCGCAAATTAAATTTTATCAAGCGTTATATTATTTATAAGTGGGTATAAAATGTAAAGGCAACGTAAGCTTTGTACATGAAGTAGGTTGCTCTACTAGGCTACTAAATAATATTTTATGCAACGATGTTTACTCTTTACTTGCTTTTCCTGATAATGAGCGTTACTTTATTCTGAGTTTGAGCAAATTGTAACTTTAGCTTACCTTTACAGTAGACATTGTCTAAAGTACATTTAAGTGTTTAAATACTGGGAGAATCGAAGTACGACAAGATTACATGAATTTTCGTGTAAAATTTAATTTTCTAAAGATTTACTGCGTGTTGCACAACTCTGCTTTTAATTTTCAGATTAACCTGAGCAATATAAATATACTAGAAATGTAAAGCCTAATAAACTGTGGTAAACAGCTGTAACAGTGTAGTGGTAACTTATTTACATAGATAACGGCCTATAAAGAAACCAAAACCGTATGAAACCGCTGACTATTACTTATTTAGGGGTAGTATTCAGGGGACACATTAATCAATTCTAATAACAATTCAATAAAGTTCAATTTAAAAAAAAAGGGTTGGAAGGGGTCGGAAGATTTTGTCAACTTTTACAGAATTTCTTTATCAGGGGACACATTACTTAATTCTGAAAACAGAATTCAAAAAAGTTGAATAATAATAGGGAAAAATGGGCTAACACAGATAGATAGATACATACACACATACACATAACCAATTCAAGGCATTCTTATAATGTAGAGGACCACTATGTAATAAATATATGTCCTCAAATTATATAATTACATGGAAAGTGAAAAAGGCAATGATGCTACAGTTACCGTTATTAAGTATTGGAACAATACTTTATGTAAATGACCGTTCCGTCCGTCCGTCCGTCCGTCCGTCTGTCTGTCCGTC
>JAQFYC010005935.1:0-13200 GCA_034694165.1 Tomocerus mixtus | reverse complement strand
ATTCATTACACTATAAATTGCAAAATACACTTATTTCACCCCATTTTTGAACCTTAGGGCCCAGAACGAAATCTTGCACTGGGGCCCAAAATTTATAGTTCCGCCACTGAGTGTAAATATTACATGGAATATTCGCTGTAGGTTGAAACTGTACCAGATGCGAATTTTTCTCAAAACTTTTTTATACGAGAGAGTGAAATACTGATTCAAATATCTGTGTTACACAAACAAGTGAGCCTAAAGGACATAAATACACAAATACAAGTAATAGTAAATAGTTACGTTAGCTTTCAAACTGTGTTTTTTGAATACACCTAAAATGTATGTCTACAGATTGACAGAGTATGCACGCTCTGCTCCTGATAAATCACAATGACAGAATATATTAACAATTTTATACACTTAATTATAGTTATTTCATACTCTGTCCTGGCCAATTTAATTTTCTACTACGATTGATAATGAACAACTGGTTCTTTACAAAATATAACAAGCTTATAGTATAAGTAACTACAGTACACAAATAATGGAAGGGCAATTATAGAGGATGAGACAGACACGAGGGCGGGGAGGCAATATGTTTACCATCACAAATTTTTGATCTGAGATATCAAATTCTTTATCATATTATTTTGAAAAGTTATTGTTCGCAATTTTAATGGTCTGCTGGGCTTTTCTAAGGTACTCGTATTTATTCACCTAAGTAGGTAGTACATAGTTACAACAGTGAAGAGAGTTTCTTTCTAGTTTCTAACTCACACGATTCTACAAAGATTGGTGAAATAGAAAAAACAAGTTCGTTTATTTTGTAGTATTTGGTGATGGTTCTCGATTCTGTTTGTTTGGATGTCATTAAAAACAGAAAATCGATGGAATGGAACTTCCTAGTAAATCTCCTTTCTTATATTATGCTAACTCTCTTCAACTAAATATATATTCTCTGTGGTGCAGTATCAAGTATCTAGTGTGTACCTATATTAAATATACCGTATTTGTGGTCCACCATTTATGTCTGTATGGATAACATATCGTCACTGATACGTATTTCAAAATCACTTAAGCAAATGTAATGAGTGAATATGCCAAGACAAATGTTATGTACTGTCGTGGTTCGTTTTTATGCCAGCCCTTTTTACACTTATATAAAATTATGTCGATTTTGTTATTTAATAAAATTAGAATAACTAGCTTCGAGCGAGATGGGGGGGCGGGAGCTTAAAAATAATAATCGGGTGGAGAGCGAAACTTTTCGCTTTAGCATAAAAAAATGAACATTTTAAAATGTTTTTAGCATTTTTGTTCATTTTTGCAAAACATTTTCTCCTTTTAGGGTTTCAGTCCCAAAGTCCCCCATCGCTATAACCGTGTAACCTAGGGACTTTGCATTTGCATAATATTGTGCAGTAGCCAATTTTAATATTTAAGCGACGATATACAGCACAGCTATACGTAGTATGTGTAGCTGTTCAAAATCGTCTTTTATCTGTTCTTCTTAAGGCTTAAGGCTTTGTTATGGATATGTTGCCGGGAATCAGATACTGGTTTGGTTTGTTAGTAATACGAAAATCTTTATTCTATCTGTATCTTTATATACCACTAAATAGAAAGTGTACACATTTACTCTGTACACATTTACTTACTCTTATAATATAATAAAACACATTACTTTACTTTATACTATATAAGTCGTAATAAATAAGTACATATCGAGTGAAAGTATGAAAGTAGGTACTTTGTCCGTTGTTGGGCTAAATAGCTACCTTACGTCCTCGCTTGACTCTCCTTTGTATTGATACATCTCCCTAAAAGAAGAAAGACAGTCCAGCTGGAAGAAAAAATCAGTAGAACAAACAACAGTTGCGAGGGTTCTCGTCCTCAACAGAAGAAAGCAAAGTATTTCTTTATACGCAATCTTACTCTTTCCTAGGATAAGTACACACATACGAACACACACACACGAGTGCTTTCGCCATGCATTCAACTTCTCTCCTCCCCTCCATTCTTTCAAGTAGATTACTTACAATAAGATAGAGATTGCACGCTATTTACCAAACATTATAATACATCTCCAAAGAAAAAAAAATGGCGGTGGAGAGATATTATTTCGGAAACATTTTCCCCGATATTTCTTGATTCTATTCTCTTTCCTAGACATAAGGCTAGATATAACTATCTACTATACTCAATAAGGTACCATTTACATAGGCTTAAATCTTCGTTAGCGAAAGAAGCGCATACCATATTATTTTTTTATATATTTATATGCCTTAAATAATTTTGAAGCTGCATAATATAAAAAGAATTCAATGAAATTGGTGTGTGGACCAGAAGTTAGGTTTCCAGAAAAAATACCCCTGGTTGTATATCTATTAGACATGTGTATTATAATAAATAGCTCAGATAAATATGGACAAATAGTAAAGGTAATTAAGCATATTAGAATAATGTTATTTATTTATTTAATATTTGGTTTGAATGGATTCCTGGAACCGGTTATAGTAATTTAATACGGCTGGATGTCAGGATGAGCAGGAGCGTAGTACTATATATCTAATGTTACAGGATAAAGAGTGAAGAATCTTCGTCTGAAATAAGGAAATTAACTTTTGAAAGTATCGGAGAGATAGAGCAAGTCCCTCTAAATCTAAATCTCAATTTTGATAGTGGATTGGGCTGAGCTGGGCAGTCTTTGCCAAAGGCAAATAATGAAGGTAGCTTTTACTGTTCTCCATTCCTTTGGTCCCAAAGTTTGGCTTAATCTGAGCTCTTCTACAGATATATACTTATTTACATTACGTAGGTATATACTTTTGTTAGTTTAGTAGTGTAGAGAAAGAGAAAGATGGATAATAGTGTTTGTAGTAGTAGGGGAGGGAAACTAATGATATCATTAAATTCTGTTAGCTTATTTGAGAAGATTGACTCGTTGTTGTAGTCTTAGTTGGTAAATAAATATATTAGGGAAGTTTGAGTTGAGTGGAAAGGAATTCACTTTGGTTAGAGTTAGTTAGCTGAATTCTAAATACGTTAGAACTAAATACGCAATACCAAATGAACTAGAGATGGGAACGACTTAGGCAATTCTAAATGGGAAAGACATTGTACCGAAGGAAATGAAAAGAAACTGGATTGCAAAGCAGGGAAGAAAGGATTCACCTCAACAGTTTATATTGTGCATTGCGTCTACATACCTTTAGATTAGAGTCTAATAGTCTAATAACAGTGCAAGAAGATTATTCAGTATTGAACACTTTTATTCACTCCTCTACTAAATAGGACAATACAGACTCGCTCTCCATTGTGGGCACTCCAATATCCTTACATAACTAGCCTACCTACGCACCTGAGTTACTTAAGATAGTTAACAAAGTATATATCCATCCGTTCTTAATCCTACTGAATAGAGTATAACATAATATTTGCATATTTGATATAAATTCTATATACCATATCTTTTTATTGTATCTATTGAAATATGTATTACATTGTGGTACAGTTCTATGTATATCCTCCTCTATGTATATATTCTAAGTACTCCTACCCAACTTCCTATACACAAGTATAGGCATAGTACTTATAAATAAAAACTTTAGATGAAATATAAGCTAACAATAAGTTAACTAGATAGTCTCTACATACTTCTAATACTATGCGTACATAAAGTGTTGGAGACATAACAGGATAATCTGTGTATAAGAGCTAAGCCAATGCAAACACATCTGACAATGTTGGTATCTCTATGTAAGAGTATTTCTTTAAGGGGTGTGTATTGTAAAATAATGTAGATAGTGGAGTAGTACTCGTCTTATAATAACACGGATAGTAATGCAGACGCAGTAATTTTGTATAAAAGGAGACAGATTTCCTGTAAGAAAGTGCGTTATAAAGAATATTCCTATTATGTAGAGCGACAGGACAAACCATTACATGAGTAAGTCTAAGTGTATCATTTTTCTTTCATGGTTTCTCCTCCATTCAAGGGCATAATTGTTAAGTAGATATTGAAGGGTCGTTTACAAGGGCCCCTCAGTGCAATAAAACTTTGAATATATAAATTAGTGCGGTATGGGATGTGAGATAATGCGAAATAAATTTTTAAATATTGAAAAGGGGGAAATGAAGATTCCTAAAAACAAATGGCTACGCCCTTGTGGGGCATTCATTCGGTGAGGTTGGCTCATAACATAACCTGTTAGTTGGGATTGGGTATAGTGTAGTGTAGCACGTTATATTTATATATCGTCGTGAATTCATTCATTGAGGGTAATAGAATATGAGAGATGGTCGTTTAGTGGGATTCGGTTCTTTTTCGGTCTTGTTAAAACCCCGCTTACGTGCACAGCTCGACTCAACTCCAGTCATCTATTCTAATCTATAGAATGGGCAGAGGCAGAGGGAAACCGAGTGGAAGCTGTAGACAAATATACGTTCTTGTATGAATATCATATCACATATTATAGCATTTTATAACTGTGTATGTAAATTCTATAAACATAGAGAATAGCGAGACTTTTGCTATGCCATTCAACGCACTTTCTACACGAAGTTCAGTTCAGCTTGTTTGTCTGGACGATCCACTACACTCACTCTCTGGCCTGACTTTTATCAAGTTTATTTGGCCAAACCATTCCCCATTTTACTTTCTCTACTAGCCCAAGCATAGGAATGCCAAAATATTGATTTATCACCAATATCTCTCTTCATTTACTAAATTCACACAAGAAAGGAGTCAATCAGCATCCAATCATTAATGAATTAAAGAAATTTCTTTCAAGTCAGAAAGTCTTTCATTTCCTCACTGTAAATGTCTCTTCTAAATATTATCTACATCGCTGCCGCTTTTGAAACTACTCTAATTTACGCATCAGTACTTTAGTGAAGTAAACAACACGAGAGCACTTAATCTCTATTAGTAGTTTGCCAAATTGTGTATCCGAAATTTTGGAAGATCCTGGTGGAAGGTACTTATTATGTATTTAATTGGGTCTGAGCAAACTTTTAAGAAATTTTGCTGCATCCTCAATGCATAGGCAGAGTGAAATGTATTTGAAAATACAGAATGATGTTGTTATTAATAAAGATTATGTTGCTGCGTAGTTGTTCCGAATATTTCACAAAAAGTGTTTTCCTATTCAAGCTTTTATATCGTTTTTAGCCGAAATTAATAGAACAAATTCTTCTATCCCGTTTACATTGGCAAAGAATCAGATTGCACACTTAATTCAATTTTGGCAATAGATATAATAATAGTTAACGCGTTAGCTGCACCTTGTTAAGTATAAAGCACTATTTCACCAACCCGAAGCCTCTTCGTTAAGCATGTCGGCGAATTATAGTATGTATATTGTAATGAAAGCATAAACAAAATTCTGGATAATTTGGAACGATATCAAATACAAAAGTGGGACTTCGTTGGATTAGAGGCAAAATCCAGAGAAGGACTTACAGTACCACAGCTTTAGTAGTACACCAAACCAAGCCAAAAAAGCCAAGCATTCAACAACTCCCACTCAGCACTCTGATTTCAGCTGAAGAATTGGGAGATAATTTGGAAAGAAGAGATAGAAAGGATAAATAGTTTAGTTTTAACATTCAAATCAACAGATCAAAATCTAATTAATGGGGAAAGGCGTCCTTCCTACATAAACCGTCTTTAATTAATCGGCTCATTTCCCGGAATTTTCTTGTTTCCCATTCGGAAATAAAATTAATGGGTTCTCTGAATTGTGCACAACAAGGGATGCCTGTCTTTATTGAAAATTCAACACTCTACAGTTCTATAGGTCTGTATGTAAGTAAATCATGAACTATAATATTTATGTATCTGTATATTATGTAAACTTACTAGTAATATAATATTATATGGTGCGAAATTACTTCCACGTTGTAAAGATACCTTTAGTTAGACAATCGCTTTACAAAAATAATCCAAATATTTGTATCTCTACTGGAATATTTAAGAAAGTGTCAGTTTGGGATTAGTGTATCAGTTTTGACAGGTACAAGATAAACTCATATTTAAATCCTTGCAAAGCAGTGAATTATGTGCTGTCACTGATACAAAATCAATAGTATTAGTTTCAAAGGTCAAATTGGTTAAGATCTGTGAGGGAATTTGATGGACCGATTTCCGTTTAGACTACACATGATTGTTATTCATGATGGAACGGTGCATTGGTTTGCTTGCACTGTATTGCCCATAATAGGTTTAGTTTTAGCAGACACAGCAAATGCAGCAATAGAAGTCCTTCGTGAATAAAAGTAGGGAACATTTGTTTATGGTCAGGCAAGGGAAATGATGGAAGAGTTGCATAAAATTCTGGTCATGCCCACGTGTATCAATTTATCGCCATATTGTCAACCTTTCTTCTTCGTCTACTGGCTTGATCGGTTCATAAACTAAATTCGAATTCAAGACAAGATCCTCGGTTTACTTACACACAGAAAGTTGGTGGTTGGTAGTGACTCTACATAAGTTAACGATAAGTGCAGTGGCTAAGTAAAAAAGTCACTATGTATTCAATAAGTTTTTATGGAGGGATCGTGCTGCCTTATGAAGGAGCTCTACATTGTTTGTGTTTTTCTGTCTCAAGACTTTGTTTGACCGCGATGCACCTCCACTCGCACACTCCACGTATACAAATATATATAGGAAAGATTAAGGTATTATTATTACTGTGCATTATATCTACAAAGTTACTTCTGCAGAGAAAATGTAAAGGGAAAGCCTTAAAAGAAATGTCACATTTTATTTTATTTTAAATGTAAATGGGTTTTTTCGCTAGTCAGGTAGACATTTCCCGTATATTTATGTCTAGTAACTAAAGTAGTATTATAAGGAATAGAAGGGAAAGGCTGCAATGGCCGACGCACATAGTAGAATGAAAATGCTAGTGACTCCACTTAAAAAAACTTTAGTAAACTTTAGTTGGTCCTGTCGACTCCCGTTCTGTTCTGCTTGGCTGATTGTCAGCGAACAAAGTGCCTGCTGCAACAGTACAAGTGTGCCACTTTGATATGAGTACCTTCTGTATACACTAAGAGAAAACACACATACGCTCTTTACCTTTATTCCTGTAGATATAAAGTAACTTGTGTGCATGTAACTGCTAATATAATATCTACCCTGCTCACTAGATCACTATACATATCTGTACTAAGAACACCCCTATAGAAAAACAAAGACTGTGATACAATAAAATATTGTTATATATTCGCTATATAACTGGGAATACTGAGAAATATGATGTGAAGAGGTAGATAATATTTATTTAAAGGTGGTCTTGGTCTTGTGGGCGTCATAATAATAGTATGTGCACCTGATATTAAAGATCAGACACCAAATACCGGATATATAAGGTGTATTCTATGTCGGCATATAAATAAAGTGAGGGAGATGAGAAATAAATGTAGTAGAGTATGTAGTGTAATATGAATTTAAAAAGGTATGGATAAGTAAGTAGTAGGAATAAAAAGAAAGAACCCTGCTTTCACTATTTTGTTGAACAGAGGAAATCGTACGTAGAGATACAGCATAGGAGGGAATAATAGTAAATAGAAGAATGTAGGGAACTGACGATGGTGTATGTACTATACATACAATAGCCGGAAAGCAATTTAGCTTCCTTTTAGCCCATCACTATTTTCCGTGTAACCAAATATCTTGAAGCTAGTTATCATCCTTATGTGTATACTTATAAGTATATTGCATGCATGTATTTATATGTGTGTAGTAGTATAAGTGGGAAAGTCAAAGCCAAATCTTCTAGGTATTTACAGCACTTCACTTGCACTTTGAACGGGTGAGGTTGGTAAAGGGAAAGAAGGTTGTTTTCACTCTTCGTTTACTTAGATGGCAGTGGAGGAGGTAGGTAAGAACTTCTTGGCTTTAACAATCAGAGATCCAATGTTCTTACATAACATGACAATCAGGGAGATCAGTTCTGAAGAGTTGGAGATAGTCGCTTCAAGAAGAAAGGAGGACTAACGTAACGTAGAGTAATGTAATGTAAACTCAAAGCCACATTACGAAGCGAGTGAGGCAAAAGGCTTTCCCTTTTCAACTAATGGAACAGAACGTTTTAGTTTTTCTCAACTCAGGCAATATGTATATCTGTATGTAAAGAGTCCGTATATCTTCTTTCCCTGCAGTAGTACTAACACTAACATTTCTTACAATTCTCTTTCTTACATAATATATGGTATAGCTAATGTATATTACCTTTTTCGTTTATTCACATACTGTGCTTTATAGTTTATATATTTATATTCAAAATATATATGAGCTATGAATACACTTATACAGGTGTTTCCATTCTAGTACCAATAGCTGCTTTATAGTCAACTATCTGTACGGTAAACAGGAGCATATAAAATATAAGGAATGTCACATTATTTTGGTGTTTGATTTTACATACACTAGCCAAGTAAACAATGCATTTCTGCATGATTAGCTTCACCACTACAACATTATTGCTTATCCACTTTGAGCAATTTTTTATGAGGCCATTATTTCTTTTGGATTCTTTAATTAAAATAAATTTAGAGCTACCAAGATTTAAATAATTTTTAATAATTTTTAATAATGAAGGTCAACAACGGCTACTTAAAAAAGTACACGCAGAGTCACACAAAGATTTACCGAGGAGCCATAATGTGGAGTTTACAAGCCTAAACGTAGTGTGTAGTGGGTAATACATTGATGTAGAATAGTGGCAGGAGCTTAGTAGGGATTTAGAGAGTAAGAACTGATAAAATCTGATAAAATGATATTATGTAAGTTTGAGCTAAGCATGCCATAGCGATAGAGATAGGAGTGACAGGGAAATAGTAGAAAGCAGTGTGGTCCATATTCTTAGTAGATGAGAATATGAGAATGAGACCAAAACCTCAACCTAGTGGAAACCGGAAGAGGGATGAAGTGGAGAAAAAACTTTTCATTTATTGCCTTGGCTAAGCTTTTCTCTACGAGACCGAGCCAGCCAGCCAGCCGACTGCTCCGATTGTATGCATGTAAAGTCAAGTGTTGCGCTTTGATCTTTACTCACTCTCCATTTCTAATGGGAAAGAAGACACTTGAGGAGAGAAAGGAAGAAGAAAACTCCTGCCAGGAGAGAGAGGAGGATGCGATTGAGAAATTCCTATAGAGGCTGACAATCAGACTTCGCATGTAGTTTTCACAGCTAAGTTGCATAACACATATAGTCAAAGCAGAGCAGGTAGTTTGAGTTGAGTTTACTGCGTGTTTTCAAAGCCCTCTTCTTCTCTTCTGTATCCTGTGCACTCATGCAGCGTGGGTGGGAAGTTTGCACCAGGCTACATACAGAGAAAGAGACGGGGCACTTGTTTGTTGTGGTTTCACTTCGTTTCCAATTTTCTAACAAATTTTGTTGGTCCACGTGCAATCCTTCCCTTCGTCAGAATTCCCAAATGGTTTCCTCTCTTCACTCCGTGGCTATACTTACTCATATTCTATTACCAGACATATAACTACAGTACAGATAATAGATTTGATATACTAACGGGTAAACACAATACTCACTACGTGGTCCATATACCTAAATATTTATAGATATATGTTACAGCTACATTACCCAGGAGAAAGCACCCGAAGAGAAATATAAAAAAATAGGTGAAAAACCTAAAAGCTTAGAGTAACACCAGCCAGAAAAACTAGAAAACAATAAATATCCGTTACCCCTTCCCCTCCCACTTAAATTATCATTTTACAATTACATGCGCGACTCTCCATTGACCACTGTTATGTTAAATGCATGACTACCAGGAATCCGTTGCTCAAAGTTTTGAGAGTATCGGTGAATGCATAAAGAGGCGTGGGATCATATTATGACATGAGCCTGACAATGTCAAATGCGCTACTTGGCGAAATAAGCAAACAAACCAGCTGATGGTTTTATTCCTTAAAACAATAAATGTAAAATAGATGCAACCATCCTTTGACATGTGTGTATTAAAACTATTGAAACCACTTATTACATTTAACTTGCAATTGTTTATGTAGGTGTTACAAAAATAAATTATTAAAATTAGCTGTCGGACCACGTGCTTAAAGGTATATGCTTTCAGTGCAGTTTCAATCCTCAAATTCCCTGCGAATGCGAAATAAAATATTTCTCGAGCGTATTCCGTGTGCAGACGAGTATGACAATGTTGTGAAAGGAACTTGGGATTTCACTTTGCGCCCTGGCCAAACGCACTCAGGCAGCTATTTTCTCCATTGTTCTTCGGCAGGTGTACAATATTTGGTGGAACTTGGTTTGTGCTATTGCATTGTGGTCTTGGCTTAGTTTAGTTAGGGCCTTTGTTTCCCAAGGACGCTATTCTATTCCTTTTGTTCTTGCATTATATTGGTACAGCGACTACGTTAACTTTAGAGATCCGCTGTTTGCTCAGTAGTCGTATAGAATTATATTAACAATAGCAATAAGCTATGGATATTCTATCATATTTCCCAAAGGGGGTCATTTATGGCCACGTTTTACCTTACACTTGTATATGTACCTACATATACTTTTATGTAAATTCGATGTAGCAGTTACTATTCTAAAAATTGTATGCGTTACTGTACTGTACGCTTTCTTTAGGTAGATATATTTTGATCTTAAGTATAATGAAAATTCGTCTTCTCTCATACGGTAAATATAATTTCACTGATTATTTTGGCAAGCAATTAATAGCAAAGCTGCAAGTTAAACTAGATATTTTACATGAATGAAGGTATTTTATAGCTACCTGTGCATTGAGTTACATTCGATTAAGTTGTAGGGTCGACAGTTCGAGGTAGAATGGAATGCTCAGGTGTTGCTCGTGTTTTAAAGAGCCCGTAAAACTATTTTCTAGGGATAAATATGCAATCTTAACCTGATCCATAGGATTTTTCCGCGTCTGTATTGAGAGTTATTGTACTGTCGGTCAAAATGAATGACGTGTTGTGGGAGAGAGTTTTCGGATCAAGAGCTGAGCACGAAGTAGCAAAAGTGTTAAGAAACCAAAGGCAAATAGCAACGGAAGAAAATCTCACGAATTACTCAGCTTCCCTTTCTCGACTGCATGCATCTGCAACAAAGAGGGAACTCTGTCTTGTGGAATTAAATTAGGGCTTTAGTCTCAACATTGCACCATACATGTAATGTAAATAACCTGTGCTGCGGGCAGGTGCTAAAGGATTTCCTAGGCCTTCCTGGCTCTCCTATTTAGGTTTATGCACCTTTAACAATTTACCCTTCTTGGCTGCGAGCGACATAATCTCCAGTTATAATTTATGGGCTAGGATAAAGTTGACACAGAAAGATTTGGTCTATACAATTACTTATACCTACATCTGACATCTTCTTTTCGAATTACTTATCTATTGAATATATTATTTTTTCGTCTTGCACATGCATGCAGAGAATAAGCAGGAATAAATTGAAATATGTTTACATATTTATTATTAGATATGTACTATGTACTATCATGTATATATCTACATATTTGATGTATTAATGTTGATCTCAACTAACGCGAGGGGTCATAAGTTGATATTTTTATCTCGTCACAATAACTGAATATTTTTAACATTGTGCCCCGGCATGAGATGAGAGGATTAAGATTAAAGTTTCTCCCAACCTCTTCAGATAAATCTGTTTTGGCTTTAAAGGACGAATGCCTATCAAATATAATATGTGTGTGCATGTACTATTCCCAGGTTGAAAGTTAGTTGAGATTGAATGTAGATATTTAATTTGAGAGGAATCGGGATACGTTATGGAAAATAAAAAAGTTGATAAAAGAGCAGAGAAAATGTTGGGAGGAAGAGTGGTCCACGGCCAAGAGACAGGGCAGAGGAAGTCAAACCAAACCAAGCCAGGAAAGGTTTACCTAAGAAATCGCTATAGGTATATTACTGTTATATAGTTTTACAAGTATGCTGGTAGTAGAAAGATTGGATTGAAAAGGGAGAGTCGACAGAGTAAATTGCATGGGAAGTAGGACTCGGTTGACAGGATTATTGACAGAGATGAGTGAGTTTGTTTGAAGTGAGTTTGTTGTCGGAGAATCGATATAAGCTCATCGATCCGAACGAGTAGTGATTATGTTAAGGGAATTTGTCGATAGAATGGATGGCAGTGGCAGCAGAAGCAGAGCATCTCTATACTCCAGGCTGAGGCGAGCAGGAGAAAGTGAGTGAAAGTGAGAGAGAGGGGACATGATGTTGGCTGATCTTATTTAACTTCTGCCTCTCATCATTTTTCACTTCCTCTACAGATTACCTAGTCAACCACAACCACTTGAACTTACTCTCATTTCCAACAGGAAACCAAAGTCAAAATAAACGGAAACAAAAAGTAGAACAGAACGCAAAATCTCAAATTCCTACTTTTATATATTTCACTTACAGCACAACTGGGAATAGAATTTCTTACAAATATCATCTTATATTAATGTACATGCTTTACTCTTGTCTTCAAACTGTTTCCTTAAAAATTGTAATGCAGGAATGATAAGTTAATCATTACTGTATTTGTAGTAGGGTAAGTGTATAATATAAAGTTAAGTACCTACACTTATTATTATTATAGTGAAAGCTAACAAGTATCGCATTACAAGAACTGTATGCCTTATTATGTTTCCATGAACTCACTCCTTCCTTGTCAGCACAACTCACTTATTCCAAATACAATTAGGGATAACTTCAACAATATCGTGTGCAACTGCATTCAACAACGTGTTCTAATGCACATTATGCACAATGAATACTTATTTACATAGCAAGTGTAAAAAGGCTGGTCTAGGTTGTGTTATATTTAACATGTAATGCTAAGTACATATTATTGTTGAATGGCAACTGCAACAACTACCATTACATATTAGTACATAGGCTATTTTGCTAAAAATATCGAGGGAGTATATATAAGTACATTGGGTACCTAACTAAAATTCGTTACAAGTAAATTAACATTTATTTAATAAAAAGAATAATTATTTTATTTGCTAATCAAATCAGATTTCGTGTCCTCAAGTGTCGGAAGTCCTACTTATAAGTATAATGTTTGTAAGATCCTAGACTTGAGAACCCTTAATATGGAAAAGGGTTTCAATGCTGCACAGATATTTATTTTTAACGATTCTGCGACAATTCCACGAAGCGACAATTCCCCGCACGCGACAATTCCACGAAGCGACAATTCCACGAGCGAC
>JAQFYC010005934.1:0-13201 GCA_034694165.1 Tomocerus mixtus | reverse complement strand
ACGGAACGCACGTAACGTAACGGACACCCAGCACTCATCTTCTGATACTGTATCGTTACAGACGATACAGAATAATGATTGAGATCTGTATGCGAACTCTTTTTCACATATGAAAAGTTGAATATCTTCTTTTCTCTATTCATTCGATATCCAGGGGCAAAGTGTATCAAGTGATCTCAATACATTATAGTTTGCAGGCTATAAAAATTGCATACTTGATTAGCGACTTTACGTAATTGTTCTTTCCGAGTAATTTTTATTTTCTAAATCAGGTTGTATTACGAGTACGGGAAGTGATCAGTGTATAATATCTATATACTACTAATTAAACAGCTGTATATAAACCAAAGCGACCTTTTAGACTGCATCATAGTTTGCTAATACACTATTTTATTTGTTTTTCTTCTGCGAAAATGAAGTTCCATATTGACTGTCTGCTATTTTGCTGCATCATAATTAGTGCAAAAATTTTAGCTGAGAAGGTCAAGCCAATTGTCCAAATCAATCCAATTGTTTCAATATCTGAAGGGCAGCTTAGAGGAAGCTCAAATGTACATCTAGAGATGGAAGACTCTTTTATCAGTTCCTAGGACTTCGATATGCAGAGTTAAATCGCCGGTTCCAGGTACATTTTTTGTACTCTACTCCATACTATCTACAATATTAATATCTTACTTCTCTTCATGAATTCATTTCTATTGTAATATATATTTTTGAATGATTAATGTAAATAATATAAATACTGTAAATAATGTAAATAAATAAAATAAATAAATCTCGGTGGATAGTGAGTAAATAATGTTTGTATTAAATTAAAACTATATACATATTATGTATTAATCTGCTTAATGTTACTACTTTATTAGTGGAATGATATGCAATTTTCTGTGAGAAAAAATAGTGATCAGTTAATAATTTTTATGTAATTTGCGTTGTTATAATGGGTTTGTATTCATAATGGTCACGATATATAAATTTTATGCTTCCATAAATAATTTTGATATTATTGGAGAGAATGGGAAATCAAGTGGACAAAGCCAAAGGAATCAATGTGGAGCACACCCAATGGGTTTTTTGTAGTTGAGATAGATGACTTTTCGCATGTATTCGACGACTTCGCAGCAGAGACCCAGTTTTCGCCACTCCATCTCAAAAGATTGGAGAGATCCGAATCCAGCGACGTAGCCATTGAGACGAGCTGCGACTTTAGAGCGGATGATGGGGAGTCCGACTTTAATATCCAGCATTTCCAGCAACCATGGATATTTCTGAAGGAAATACTTTTGGTGGTACTCCTCCGCCTCGTAGAATTCCTTTGCGGGGAAAATGCGGGTTTTGAGCGGACGACTTCGGTTGGCGACTTCCTCCCGCAGGGTCTTCTCCGCCAATTCCCTCTGTTGAGGTGAATGATAGAAAATCACTGATTGGTATTGACGGCTGCAAGGGGAACTCGGCTCGTGGTTCTTCCAGAAGACGGCCAGAAGTTTGGCATACGTGGTTGACATGGGATCGAACTCGATATCTACTGTCTCCGTGTAGTCGTAGATCCTGTCGTAAGAAGGGTTCAGAATGGTTCCTCCGGCGTAACCAACGCGAGTGCGAAGTACCCCATTCGTGCAGCCAAAGATCGCCTCCGGAGCCCAAAAACAATTCATCCCAAAAGTCGCTCTCTCACAGCGGACATCCGGTTCGTAGTACAAACCGTCGCAACAAATATCTCTGTAGGCAGTCATCTTTTCTTGGACCAAAAGGTTTAGGAAAGTAGCGAAAATCGTCAAGTGTGAACAATAATACTATAATCACTCAAATAAATTAAGCTAAAAATATTTTGAACAGAAATTATTATTGGTGCAAGCGTAATTGAATATTTTGAGTTCAAGTTGTTTGGCTAACTCTTCTAAAATCAATTTTGTTGTTGTCTGGGTATTATTAGGATGATATAAAATATGAGGATACATATTCTACATTACAATTTTTGATTTTTTAGGTTGCCAGTACTCCGCAATCGTGGCAAGGTATAAAAAATGCTACAGAATATGGTTCCAAGTGCCTCACATATAATATTCGTGATGATTCCTACGACGGTGAAGAAGATTGTCTTTATCTCAATGTGTACACCCCAAAGGTAAGTTAGTTTAAACATTTAAAGGTAATTCAGTCAACATTTAAAATATATATATACATTATATACACTATATACATTTATACACTATATACACCATTAAGCTGATTGAGGAAACCGGATCCTGACAATTCATAAAGATACCTATAGAGAGGGGAGGGCAGCTCATTGAGGCTGGTGTTCGATAACATGATAATTAATAGCAATGCAAGCAGATGTAATTTAAAAAATGCTAATTAATTTAACCATTTTCCGTTATGTACTAATAATAGATACCCGCTGGAGAAGAAGAACCACTCTTATTTCCAGTAATGGTATTCTTCCACGAAGGAGGATTTCTGCAGGGTTCTGGAAATTACTACAATGTAGAGTATGTAATGGATGAAGATGTGGTTATTGTTACAATTAATTATCGTCTTAGTGCTTTAGGTTAGTCTTTACATGATTTCACTTTCATTTACTGTAAAACGATACTAAAAATATATGAAGTATAAATATTCTAAATGAACTAAAGGATTTCTGAGTACGGAAGACGAAGAAGCTCCAGGAAATATGGGTCTTAAAGATCAAGTGAAATCTCTGGAATGGGTTCAACGAAATATACAATTTTTCAATGGGGATCCGAACAAAGTAACAATTTTTGGGTACAGTGCCGGAGGAGCTTCGGTCACTTATCATTTGCTTTCCGAAATGAGTAAAGGGTTATTTCACCGTGCAATAGCGCAAAGTGGTTCTGCACTCAACCCCTGGGCATTTGCCCCCAGACCATTAGAAAATACGAGGACTCTAGCTCGCTCCATCGGATGTTTGTTTAATGATACGAAGGAAATCGTTTCTTGTCTTGAGGGGAAAGATGCCAAGGAAATTGTGAAATTGCAAAGGACGCCTTTTGTAAAATGGTTTGTCGACCCTCTTTATGTTTTTGTTCCTTCCGTGGAGAAATTAATTGGAGATGGCAAGACCAACTTTCTCCTGAAAACTCCTAGAGAAATTATTGATTCTGAAGTATTCCCAAGCAATATTCCCTTAATGACGGGATCTGTCAAAGAAGATGGGCTTCTGTTGCATGGAGCGAGTAAGGATTACTTTAAATGCTACCAAAATCCACATACTTCAATTTATGTATAACAACATGCTTACATTACCGCTTTTGGTAGATGAAATATTTACTCAACATCATTATTTAGACATTTTATTAATAATTAGGTCATTTATTTATCACTGGAAATTATTATTGCGTTAAACTTTGTATATGGAAGGAAATGGTCAATTTTACAGGGCAGTTCCAAACTAATTTTGTGTTTAATATTAACAGTCGTGGCAAATGATTCTTCACTTTCCCAATTTATGGACGTTAATTGGGATTTTGTAGCACCGATAACTTTCTTCTATGAGGAACTAAACGGTACAATAGCCAGTAATGTTTCTCAGGAAATTCGCAGATTTTATTTCAATCCCAATGATTCGATTGGGTGGGACACGAGATTCAAGCTTTCGCATGCATATTCTGATCGATGGTTCCTAAAAGGAGTGAAAGATTTTGCAGTTTCCTATTCTCAAAATAATTCCGTATTTAATTACATTGCGACTTACAATAAACTGATTGGAGAGACTCATCTGATTGTTAATGCGACCACTGACGAACTAGGTTACACTTTTATATGAACATATCTCATAAGGTAACTTACGAATTAATTCCGGTGGGGATTTGTGGTTCCAAGCCTACTTTTTGTCAAAAACATATTGGGGAATTATTGCGTCCATGGGGTTTTAGAGTTCCAACTATTTGTAGTATGCACGAATAATTATTTTTCTGCCTTCCTGCTCCGATATTGTAAGAGAAACTAACTAAAAACTCTTACATTACATACTGTACATGTTATTTCTGATATTTCTCATCTTAAGCTTATCTTAGCTATGGGAATTTGGGAGCTTTAAATGCCAGAAATCATCCCAAAAAACCACCCCGGAGTTATTGTGGTATGGGGAATTATTACGTAAGTTACAGTATATGTGGATCATTTCGTTGCATAAAATATAAATTATAAAATAATTAAATATAATATTCCTTCTAGATATATCTCATGGGGATGACCTCCAACTATTTTTTAAATACCTCACCAATATTACACAAGAATCCGAGCACTACAATATTTCTAAGACTGTTATCAAGTTGTGGGTCAATTTTGCAAATTTTGGGTAGGCTCAAAAGCATTTATTGCGTTTTTAAGAAAACGTCTATCCAAAGCCTAAAGTTTCAAAATTTGGACTTTTATTCAGGAATCCACGCGGCCAAGAGGAAACAGGAATAAACTGGCCAGAATTAAATGCAAATGAGACTCCTTTAAAGTGGTTTCATATAAATGATCCATTCCAGATGACCGCGTCAGATTTTACTGACAGATCCGATTTTTGGAATTCTTTGCCAATTTCCCAGTAAAACGAATTTGCAAATCTGCACATACCTTCTCCAATTATTTAATAAATCCTGTATGCAATATGGTTTCTAGTAATTATAAGAGTATTAAGAATATGGCCAAAATTTTAATTTTAATGTCAAGCGAAATACTCGGGTTCCTTTTCTATATTTTAAAAAGTGTCTCTGGAAATGCGATTAATAAAGAAACCGTGTAATTAGATACAGAAACAAAAAATGCAAAAATGTATAAAAATTTTACGGAACGAAGAATTCCAATTTGAATTCCAAATCTTCTCAAACTTCGTACTTCCAGCCGATGCGATTTATTCAGAGTTCCGGATCCAATTAAACTGTTAATACACTTGTTGGAATTTTCATAAATCATGGAAGCCACGATGAAAATAACGGTTATGAAGCCACAGCAAAGAATTCCAGTTGGAGGATACGCTATGTACACTAGCCATGGAATGCGACCATAAAAGCGGACAGATGCGAAAAAGCAAAATGTAATTAAAATCAAATACGCCGCAAACTTGTAAGCAAAGTATATGCCAAATAAATTGTTGAAATTTGAATTTAAAACGGCCAGAACTCGAAATTTTGGAATGGTGATGTCACTAAAATCGTAATCATTCAAAATCAATTGATGAAACTAATTTCTTATTTTTTAAGAAATTCATATATATCCACATTTCTTTACCTAGTAAGAATGCGAGTCCAGTAAGCACCACAAATCATATAAATTATGATGTAGGACAAAGTGAAGAATAGGCCACATTGCATATTCAGCTGAGAAAAAACTTCAAATGGTAGAAAAAGTAGCATAGTAAAAATTGTAACTTGATTTTGTGGCAAAAGTGTAATAATGTAGAATTTGTCTTCATAGGATTTAACGAACATCCCTCCAAGTATTACCGTGAACGAAACTATCGTCAGCGCAGAGACCAAAACAATAATTTCAATCAATTTTGATGGATTCCCAATTTTCTTTGAGTCATTGGTAAATTCTCCTGAAAAAAATTAATTCAGAATTTTTAATCTGGCTATGTCATGGGAAAAAGAACTTTAAAAATACAAGAACTTCCTTATGTACTCTCTGTTTTCAGTTTTTCGGTAACAGATTTTTTTAAAAGCTGTAAAAAAGGGTATTTATAAGGAATTATGCAAATGCAAATAATGCAATTTTTTGTCTTTATTATCCAGGAGAATGTATTTGGGACATTTAACAATCTTTCTTACTTTCGAAAGCAGAATCCATTGTAATAAGCTTTTCAAAAAATGTAACCATTTCCTCTTTATTTTTGAGCATGTTGTAGTTAGCAGCAATCCCCCATAGGTAAACAAGTCCATAAAGAAATATCAATGTCAATTCAGGATAATTTTTTGACCCCATTTTGATTTCAACAGCAAGACGCACTAACTCATACAATGCGTAACACAAATTAACGAAAAGTCCGGTTTTCCAACATATAAGTTGAAATGAACTTTTTGTGATGTGAAGTTGTGCATTTTTGCAATCCCAGTGGAAAGGAGAGACCTTTAAGAAAGCCAATAAATTTACAAAGTGTCCAAAATATTTCAGAGCTCTTTTTGAGATCATTCCAAATAAAAAATTAATCTTAGTTCACTGCTATTTATAAGTAATAATAGATTAGAGAAATGCGGGGATGCAATAATAAAGTAGCAAAAGCATTCCCAAAGGGCAAGGTGGTTTCAATTTCGTATTTGTGCAAAAACCTAAATTTTTTCGTATATTTTATGCTGTAGAAGAATAATTATATTTTTGCAATTATTAGTTGTTAATGGTACTTAATTTCTCAATTTGAGATAGGACAGGGACTGTCATAGCTAACTTTTAGTGTGTAATTATTTTATGTAGGTAGATTACATGGACTTGATTATGCTGTCAAATGCATTAGTATATATTTACTACTACATTTTAATACTGACACGCAGCGAAGTTTAGGCAAGTTCCCTATGCAAAGTAAACTATAAATATGCAAAGTTGCATTGGTTTAGTATAGTGTGCTATTAATATTGATTAAATGTCCATGCATTAGTCTTCGTCCTCCCATATTTTATCATTTTAACTTACTTTATGTTAGCAACCTATTAGCCTGTTACATAGTAATTACTAAATACTTAGCTGAGAAGATAATTTTATACTACGTCACTTACTTTGGTATTGATTATAATTTATTTGCAGCAGTTAAATATGTAAGCAATATTGCTACACGTTACTGAGTACGTAATAGAATGCCATTCTTGTCAATCTGTTTTACGAAACTTACCTAATGTCCCAGTTCCAAAGAATGGTTATTATTACACAAGTTACAAAACGATTTTATTTCTTTTTGTATTTACGGCAATTTCAGTGAATTGTAGCAATGGGGGGGGGGGTAGGCTAGGGTACTTATTTTTGATAGAAAATTCGAGTCCCAAAAGTCAAATGATCATTATCTCATTTGTTATAGTCATATGTTTTATTACTACAATTTAAATAGTAGTACATTACAACATAATACAGAATAGAGTATAATCAATGAAAAGCATAATTTATTATTATAGGAATTGTTGAGTCGTGTTGAGTATTACTGTTTATGAAGATTGAGATTATTTATTACCTGATGCAACTGCATACATACACTGTATTGACAGATTACGTTTTTGATAAGTCTTTTGGATTTTAAATACCTAAACCTTTAAAACGCAAACATATGTAAAAAAATTAAAAGCTAATGTACAAAGTAATTTACAGTTAAGTATGTCATTTTGAGCATGTTGTCTTTTCATAGTATTTATTTTGTGGTATATCTTGTGGAATTAAGTTAAATTAGTAACTTTTGATTCAGGTAATTGAGCAAGCTGGACAACTGCAGTCTCCACACGAGCATCCCTGCAAAAGTAGAAAATAAAGAAACACTTATAGTAAATCAACTAAGATAGAAAAATGTTTAAAATAATTATATAGCTATAAATTCTAATTACATAATATACACTCACTACTAGCAAAAAGATCAATTAATATAAGTACACGACAGTAAAAATTACAGGTAAAGCAACTATAGGAAAGTCCTTTGTCTAAGTAAAATAAATGCTACGATTACAGCTAGGGCAGAAATCTCTAATACAAATTATTTGGTAACTTACAATAACTTACAAAAGTTCACCTTCGATTCTGGAGATCTGGAGCACATTAATATGCCTAATAAAATACAGTAATCTCAGTTTTGGAAATACACTTATGTACTAAAAAGCAAAATTACATAAGAAACACCTCTCTCAAAGACTACCTATTTCTCTCAGTAATTTAATTACCTACTATAATACCTATTTGTTCCACTAACATACATATTTATGTTTACAAGATGAAATTGTTTGTTGATCAATAAATGATGAGCAAATCATTCTTACAGTAATTCACACGTTTTTGGCTTCATATGCTGAATATTGTACCCAAATTGAATTTAGTTATTAACCTGGTCTATTAAGCTGTGCAGCAATTGAAACTTTCATAATGCAATTCTATCAATGCAACGGTTTTATGCATATAATAACTGTAATATAATGTTAAGTTGCTTGTCTTGAATTGTACCCACGATTAGGTTACAGTGTAATTACATTATCTGTCTGTGGCATTTACTATAATCGTTATAAAACTACTATAATATGTGCTTAAACCGAACCGTAAGTGGGTGGGTAAAGGATAATGTGATACCATGTGCGTATGGTGTTGGTTTGTGGTAAATGGTATTATCACTTAGGATCAAGAACCTAAGAAATAAGGAGGATGAGTGAGGGAATGTTTTGCTTTCATTTGCCAGTATGTTGAGTATATGTTCTGTCACCAACTTTTACTTAGTTTCCTTCGTACCACGTTCCAACTCTAATAATGCGGTCATGAGGTTCTGTTTGCAGTTAAATTAAGTAGTGGCAAATAATTTAATGATAGTTTTTACAGTGAGTACAACCGTATTTACTGCAATAAAAGCTACTTACTGCAAGGACATAGTCAATAGTCATAATACTACCCTTAAACCATTATGCATATTTTTAAGGCTTAAACTCTGTCAGAGATGCTATAGGTCTACCTAGTATACATATAAGACTAAGAATTCTGTAAATTTAAATACTTTACAATTAATTAATGTTTATGAACACTATGAAGTGAAACAAGAATATATTTCTTTAGAACCGTATTTGTACTGATGTAAATTATACAGATTTTTTAATTCAAAATAATTTTGCAGTTCTAAATCTAAATATATTAAATATTTGTATGGGTATTATAACACTAGCATGAATGTACCACTAGTGGATAAATAGACAAGTAACGCAAAGTCAATGTTGTGAGCTCACTTCACTACAATAAATACAAACACAACACTGACTATGCAATAGAAGAATAAAATGTACTGGTACGATAATTTTCCTACTGGTACAAATATTTGAGAAAACATGCATGTTGGAATGTTGTAAAATCATATATACAGTTTATGTAATTACAGTACAACAATAATATATTAATTAACATAATTCTTATTCATTAAACTTGTCCTCTCTACTGGAGACACATTATTATCACACAAGAGTTCACTTTTAACTTCAATCACATTTCACGTTCGGCTTTCTTCTGAACTTGAACATTTGTTTTTTCATCAACCTCAGCAACTTTTACCTTATCGCTGACGACTTTCTGTCCTTGACCCGATTCGACAGTCTCTATTACAGGAGCTTTACTAACAATGCTTTTCGCTGGTTCTTTCTCTTCTTCCACGATGGGTTGTTTCTTTGCTTGGGCTAAATTGTCTGAAGGAGGAAGAACTTCCAGCACTGATTTCTTGACAGCTGCAGCTTCTTTTCCCGATTCTACAGCCACACGTTGAGGTTGAATTATTTCTGAATTGTCTTCCTTTGCCTTGTGTTGCAAATTGTTTTCAGCTACTTTGGGTTGAATTTGAATGGGAAGCTCGATCTTTACCTTCGGTTGCTCTTCTATTTGCTTAATTTCTTTATTCAGGCCTTCTTCCAACTTTTGGAGAAGTTCACCCGTCAGCTTTTTAGATTCCACGTGCTCGGATATTTTTTCAACATTTTCAGGTTCTTTTGCTTTCTCTTCCGGAATTTGTTTCATTTGTTTGACAGGACTAATGATATCATTTTTATTTACATTTGCATTGCGCTCATTAACTGCACCATCTCTGACTATATCGGCTGCATGATGTTGTTTTAATTCGGCAAGGATTTCCTTCTGCTCCTCCAGAAGTTTCTTTTGATTTTCCTGATGTTGTTCTAATTTCTTCAGGAAATCTTCTGCCTTAATCTTTTCAACGAAGTCTTTCCCACTAGATTCTTCTTTTGCCGCTCCACGAGTTTCCCTAGGAGTTTCTATTTTAGGATCTTTAGGTTGCTCTTGGATTTTGACATCATTGTCTACAGGAATATGCTCTTGCGGCGGGGGAACTACGGCACTTTTGGGCTCTACATTTGGCACAGGTTCTACAGGTTGCTCTTTTCGCTCATTATCTCTAACAAGATCTGCCGGTGGGGGTTTATCCCCGTCGTCGATACGTCGTTTCTTGGATTCTACATTCCTCACAGCTACTGGAGCTACTATTGAATCTTTCACAACCGCAACAGGAGGATCATCTGCTATCGGTATTTGATTTTGCAATTCATCCGTTTGGACAGCCGGCTGCTTCATCTCACGTTCATTCAGTAGCTTTAAATCTTTAGGTACTTGGTTAAGCAACGAAGACTTATTCATTGAATTGAGCGGTGAACTGATAATTCTGTCCGGTACTGGCGATGGTTTTGGAAGCGCAGCATCACTCATATCCTTTTTCTTTTCTTCCTTCGTAGAAATCATTTTTAAAGGAACCTTTGGTTCGAATTCGGCATGAATAAGATTCAAGGAGTCCCCACGGAGATTCTCTTTGGATTTGATGGTCACCTCAATCTTAGGAGCCTCATTTATAATTGGGAGGGGAAGCTCGCTCATTCTAAATTGATCCAGCGACGAAGGGTCGCTAACTTGGGATTTTTCGACAGCGTATAAAGTTACATAAGTTGTAAGGACCATGATAAGGACACCGACGAAAAATACAGTTTGTGCCAGAAGTTTCTCAGTCGTATTCTTAGAAGTCACTCTGATAAACATTATACTAGGAAAGATTATACAGATCACTGAGCCCGTGGTGGAGCCAACGAGCCCTAATACTAATTCTATATTCGGAATGATAAGTCCAACGATTAGAGTAAAGGCCACAATGACCACAGTTAACAGTTTAAGTCTTGAATCTGGAATATAATTAGTGGATATATCGTGAATATTGTGGTGCATGTGCACTCTTCGAAATATCAGGGAATGGAGACTGGCTCTGCAAGGGAAAATGACGAGAGGGCAACTGAAGACTATGGACATCAGGAAACACATTTTGATCAGTTGAGTAGACCACGAGGGACCGAAGCTTAACAGAATATTTCCTCCAAAATTTTGGGTACAAAAGGCAATGTACCCAAAGAAGCCGACGCAGAAGTAGAAGAATGTGCAAACGTTAATGGCCTTTTTGACTACTTCGTTCATCTTTTGAAGCGATGGGTCCGGAAGAGAATCGTAGATTCCAAAGATCTGCGTTTGACAAGACAGAGCCATGGAAAATATCGGTATGCATTGAAGAACTCCAGCGGGTCTCCAGTAATCAATTTTGTCTAGATACGATCCTGACCACAAAGAGCCCATCCCGTCGCTCAGAATCTTACATACTAAAAATACGTAGAATAGCACAGAAGCTGTAGACACACTGCTGAGACTGTCCATGTTCCTCAATAGACCAAGTGGGAGGGCCACAAATAGGGAAAGAGCCGTCATGATTATAGTTCTCAGAGAAGAATTATTTTCCACTGCGAAAACTTCAGACAAGATTTCAGGCCCGAGATCTCCCATTACAACCATAAAGGCTATCATTGTACCGATAAGAAATCCTATTATGCTAATTTCCACCATGAACTTCCCAGCTTGTCCAAATGTGTGGTAAGCTAAAAGCTCATAAGTACGTCTTCGAGTAATCGTGGCAGCTTTAAGGAGAAAATAGCAAACCATTCGGGTTAGAATTGCTCCCATCATTAACATCAAAGTTGCCAAAATAATTCCACACTGTTTGAAGCAAAATGGCATGGCTAGGACGCTGACACCAATTATACTGTTGGCTAACGTTACTACGTGTCTTGAGACCATCGTGATAGGTTTTCAGGGGAACTCTGACTAGTGACTAACGAATTATTGATTCAGCAATTATTGCACTGTTGACTGTTCCTCGAAAGTAATGTTTTATTACTGTTGGACACACCATTGTCTTCCCAAATTAGTAGACTGGCGATTTCCAAATTTTATTTGACGTAACCTGTAAATGATAAAACGACCAACATTACTTTACTTACGTTACGTTATCACATAATAATGAATTGGTCTTATAATAGTTAAATAATTAGAAATCAAGGCAACAGTGATGTAATGAGTAATAGTAATGAACCATTCATTCATGAGAAGGGAAAACAGCTGATGACAGCAGTTTCCACGTATACAGTAGGCGTGAGAGTATCGTCACTTTCGTCACTACTGTACAGATGTATGATAAAATGTGACTGACTGTTGCGCTGATCTGTAATTTCAGGAACTGCCCGGTCTTTTGAATTAATTGATAATTACCTGTGTGACATATTTTTGTTCCTCCAATCACCAATCCAAACCCAGAATCCAGAGATAGGACAGACAGGTGTCACGTCAAACCATTCCACTTTTAACGTCGAAAGTCAACTTTATAACTATGTATATTGGGGTATATTATAATTATAATAGTAGAACAAATACTAAATAGTAATTCTTAACTTTTTTCATTTTTAACATGCAAATATAAGTTTAAAAGATTAAAAATTGTTCGTGTGCACGTCAATCTGATTATAATATTTTTTCTTAATGTTTCGAATATACCGCTGGCCGGTAAGGATGAATCGTGGAATCAATGTAGCTTCAATGCATAAGGCGCATACTACTTAATGCCCAAGTAATTTAGTTATCCAGGTCATATTCTTCTTAATTACAATCAATTACCTACTTAGGAACTACCTGTATATAGATTATATATAATAATTAATACATTATATTGAAGTTATTTCCAAAATGGAAACTAGCAATGAACAACAGGCATTTGATCCCCAATAGAGACTCGGTTATTCTGGGAGAGCGTTACTAAAAGTCCTAAATAATCCACATAATAATATTCTTTATGTATCCTGCCAAATAGTGCCATTTAAAATTGTTCCTTGTTCCGCATTTCCTTGTCCCGATGTTCCGAATCAGATTACTAACATTTGAGGTGAATAACGTAAAGCTACTAATAGTAATAAATGTATTTTGGAAATGGAGATGAAGCATGAAAAACAGCTTAAATAAAATAGGTAATAATATAGCTTCTGACAATATGAAACAATTGTGACGGATATATTTTAAGTGTTTAATAGTAAATATATATTAGTGATATTTTATTACCAGCGAAGCTGGATATGCTTTCGTACAGTCAGTCCGTCCGTCCGTCCGTCCGTCCGTCCGTCTGTCTGTATACTCAATAACGTTTAAAGTATTGGACGGATTCCAACCAAAC
>JAQFYC010005933.1:0-13201 GCA_034694165.1 Tomocerus mixtus | reverse complement strand
CTAGTTTTGAGTGTAAACTATAAGTACACTAAAGTATCATATTTATTGATAATTATTTGGGCCGTTGTCACTACAATTAAAAGAAGTACCTCATGGAAAATAATATTGATTAAAAATAATATTCTTATAAGTAATTTAATGCAGATCAATTGCCGCCTCTGTCCATCTTTTGTAATGCAAATGTCATTGAAACCTAGCTCAATTCGAAATATACGTGGCAAATAACCCTTTATTTAAATATATTTATTGTCTTACTGCGTTAAAAATGTCCACTTTATTTCTTTGCTCAATTATACTTCTCAACAATTTTCTGCTATTTATTCTGCAGTTACAGATGTATGTATGCGCTAACCCTTGTTCTAGAGCATATAAAACGTGTAGGTATAATTTTACATTACGAATACGTTTAGTAGCAGTTACATAAAACTAAAATGGTTTTATTTGGTCGAATAGGAATTGCCCCTCTGACTGTGAAATGAATGAAATGTGTCATGATTGGTAATACGATGACAGAGACTCGCAGTCGAGAAGAGTCTCAATCTTTCAGCAAATGTATAAAGGTAGTTGCCATTTCAAAGTGATATTGGAATGTGAAAAGTTGAAATATCGGAGTATACAGTAGGAGAAAGATCTTAACTGTAAACTGCTCTAGAAGTAAAGGAGTAAAACTCACCGGGGTTAATAAAGTGTCTGCCAATGATATATGTAATATAGTTGATAGGTGTAACTATTATATAGCCCATGCCGGTAGGCAAGTTCTTCTAAGTAAAAGCACCTAACCTAGGAGACACTATTCTTTCAAAGGAACATCTCTATGTATAGCCACTTAAATACTAAATCCCATTTTAGAAAGTTCTCATCTTCTTTTTAGTTCACTTCAGTTCATTTCAGTCAGACAGAGAGTAAAATACCGACGCAATAGCACGCAACGTAATTTTGTACCTTGGTCTGGTTTGGTGAGACCTGGATTGAGATGAATAAATACATAGGTGCAGAATTCTGCTAATATACAGTCTATAAGGTACACTAGAAGGACGAGAGTTCTGAATTCAAATCAGATTTTTCCGTTCAATTTCAGGCACATGGTGGATTATTACATGATATGTAACAGCTACCTTCTATATTTAAGAAAATAGTACGTAATAGCATGGAAAAGTTACAGTAACTCCAGTCTTGAACTATTGTGAACCTGTCTCTGAAGAACTGACAGTATACCCACGATCAGAAATCGCATTCCAATTTTATAAAAGTGTGTATAACTAGGTATATCTCTAAGATAAGTAGTAGGTAAACGAAAACCTACAGAAAAGTGACCTGGTAAGGTTGTGGAACGTTGTTGATATGTCAGGGTGTAGCTACACTTCCGTATTTAAAGAGTATGTTCGAGATATTACATGGAAGCCGTGTCACATCAATCCAATGAAGGACCTGTCAAACCATGCCAACAAAGGAAAGTCACACAGCCCGAAGGCAACGGATAGAACAAAGCCGACATTACATCACGAGCTGTGATGATGATACTTACACAATCTTCATAGGTCCAAAAAATCAAATAAGCAGCTTAATACATATGATTATTATATAGAAGCATACATCTAAAGATTACCTATATTGAAATATACATTGCAGCGTAAGAAATGTGTGCGTATACGTATGAGAAGATGAAGAATGGAAAGAGTTTATGAGAAAGAAAGCATCCTTTTTGTTATACTACTATATACCATGTATGTATAGGAAATGTGATGGTTCAATGTTGTCAGTAGTATGTAGGAGTAACCGCCCTAGTAGTTTAAGTCAGTTAGTTGAGTAGTGCAGAGATAGAGATGGAATCTGACGGGGTCGGTTTGGTTTTTGTGCACATAACATAAGTAGTAATACGTTGATGGCATTATATAGGCGTATAAAAAGGAAGCGAATGGCTAGATCGGGAGAGAATAGTAGCAATATAGCGGTGGATGAGATTGATTGTCGCCCATAAAACACATGAGTCTTCCTCGTTTACTTTCTTTCTCTATCTCCCACTTTACTTTCACTATTCCAATGAAAGGCAGTCACAGAATGGAATAAAATCAACTTTACCACCAAAGAAATAGCGAACGAGAGGAGTCTACTAAAAATTGTCTTCTTCTAAGTATTCGTTATGTACTAGAGTTGAATATATATATATGTATGTATGTATATGTGTATACTATAGTGTAGCAGATTCACAATACTATTGCCATTGCATTGCATGTTCATGAGTAGGAGTAAGAAGGACATCCCGACCAAGCCAAACCAAACCAAGGCAAACGATGGAGTAGAGGAGAAAGACAAAAACTTGCACTATTATTGCTCCGAATGATATGAAGTAATGTATGATGAATCTTTCACCAAGCCAACCAACTCGAACTCGAAGAGAGCCCGAAGCCAATTCTCAGAAAGCTACTCTGTGTCTTTATGATAAATTCAATGTGGCTTTTCTACACTATCGTCCTAAGGAGAGATAAAATACAAATACTACATTACATACTCACTCACAAAGGGACCAGTCGCTCAAATGTGATATAATCGAACTCCTTCTCAAATTCAATGCATTATTATTATTATTGTCGTGTCATACGCCATCATATCATACATATCATATGCCAATCCCATCTCACCCACTACAAAAACTTAGCTTGGCTTTGTATACATGATACAAGTTATAATAATATAGTAATACCTACTGCGTAGATAAAATCATCTACTTACGAATACGATACGAAAAACGAAAGCAAGACTCGAACTCAACTGAATGACAGAAGTACCTTTATGCAGCTACTAGTAATGCAATGTAATAGAGATATTCTGATATATTTAGGCAAATACGATAGGATACAATAGTTATTTGCTTTGAAATGCTTTATTATTCGGGATCTCAGGAGAGTGAGTGAAAAAGCATTGGTGCGTGCGTGTATTGCATGCGATGCAAGCTAAGGCATCTCCTCTTTCTGTATCTTTCTTTACATTAAATATAGTAGTTTGCTTTCTTGAGAGGAATTCTTTCTTTGCACAAGTTTTTTTGGCCGTGTGGAGAAATCTTATCAGCTTCCATAGTCGTCAAGTGGAAACTTTATTGCATATCCTTCGGGAGTTGAACAGAGTGAGTGTTACAGTCTGAGCTCTGACATCAGCTTAACTTCCTCACAACTCATACATACGTAGATTGTATATGTACGTAGGGTATGTACTCTGTACTCCTTTTCATCCTACCTAAAAGTTTCTTGACAATCTTTTTGTGGTTTTGGGAATATATTTATATGCGAAATAAGCAAGCATATTGTCATATCATCGTATCATACATCGACTAATGTTAAGTAACTTCCTACAACTGGAATAATATGAAGTAGCAAGCCACAATACAACAATATAAGGAGTAGTACTAGGCATAATCCGTTACACTTTTACAGTTGATGTGAAAATGTAAAAATGTTTATATGTACTATCATCTGATTTAGTGTAGTCTCGCATATACAAACACTAATCCTATACTTATTTGTTTACGTGTAATTAACTCCAAAGCTTCCTTTGTTGTTTACCGATCCGATTTAGTTAAGTAGTTCAACATTTAACAAAATAGTGAGATCATGCAATTTCATTAAATATCTAATACACGGTAACAAAAATGTATTTAGGTTAAATTATAATTTCATATACTTAATTATATTGCTGTAGCATTATAATTATGCCTTAAAAAACATTATGTTACACGTCAGCCTTTAGTTTTCTTATCAGTAAACTAAAGAGCATTTAATTTCAACTGGGAATTATAAAAACCTGTATAAATTAGTTTATAGATAAAAAACACCAATTTGCCATTTAAATTTTGGAAGAAAACGCACCCAACGACAGTATTCACTAATTCACTGCAAATGTCAATAGCTTACTAAAAATGTTTTAGTAGACATAATTTGGTTTTACTATACCATAATATAGCGAAGGAAATCAAAGTCAATAAATGCACATCCGTAGCCAGAACGTGACCGAAGCAGTTGTTTACTTGAAACTTGAATATTATGCAAGAATGCCATAATAATTTTAAAGTATTTGTACTGTATAGATCTGGCATGGTTGGATCACAGAGGAGCCTCAACTACAATCGATTGCAGCCCAATTTGAATTCATGACATCGTATCGTAAAGTGTGACTTCTATGAAGCCAAATATACTTTAATCGACACTAAAGATGATTTATGACAATTTTTGACACGACACGAACGAGCCACCATCCAATATAACATTAATACCTGCCACATTCCCCTTTATAGTAAATACACCGAGCTGAGTGACGAGGGATTCTGCAACCAATATATGATAACTAATTTATTCAGGTCATTACCGAATTGGCATCCCCTGCCAAAGAAAAAAACAACGAAATATAATAATTGTTGAAAAATACGCAGTTTAAGACTGATCCATTAAACTTTTTCTTCGCGAAGGTTACTATATTTTGGGGTTGAAATGGGAGAAATGAAGTTAGGCTTGCATTAGTTCTAAAAGGTTAGTTTTAAGGAAGTAAGCACCAAGTAAATGGGAAAGATTTTAATCTACTGATGTTGTTAGGAAGAAAAAGTATGTGTAGTACAGTCAGATTCTGTGTAATAGTAGAAATTAACAAGGAAAGGAGGAAAGTACATTTAGGTATTAGAGAGAGTAGTTTAGTTAGTGCTTATTGTTGGTATTGTTTCTTGTGGCAGTTTTGCTATCATTATCAGTGAAGGTATCTCCCGAAGGCGATTCGAGAATGCATTCACTTCACTACTATGTATGTCTGTACTATGTAATATAATGTAACGAAATAGGATTGCAATGCATTGTAATGTTACATACAATGTTGTTGTAGAGAAGAGGGAAATGAGAAATCATTATTCTTTCGTGGTCCCAGGTTACCCCACATTTAAGCTAAATCTACAACGGGTAAACTGCCCATTTGCTCTGTCTCCGGAGAGCCCATTTTAGCAGAGAAAGAGCATTAAACGTGTGAAAGAAGCCATTGAACCAAGGAAATGTCTAAGTACATTCTATTTATTATTGTATCCCAAGAAGATACTTTGGGCTCTAGGAATACGACGAAATGAAACCGAGGATTGCGTCCTGGCCTGGTCTTCTTCTTAACATGTTTCTGCCTCGTCTCATACTCTAATACAGACAGTTAAAGCTATACTTTAGTGAACTCAACCCAACTTTACTTACGTAAGTAGGTATTTAATAGAGAAGTGAGACAAGGGAAGAGAAGAGAAGACAGTCACTAACAATCCTGTGTATTAGAACATTAGACTATATACAGACAGATCTCATCACACAGTAAACACACAACTAATACAACAACTACTCTTAACGTTAAGGATAAAGTAACCAACTCAAGTGCATCTAATCCAGATTTCAACATGTAATTGCTCCCTACGTCAACTTGACTGAATAATACAATTCAAGTCTTCTTCCTCTCTACTACATATTTAGAAGAACCAAAAGCTTTAGGTTTAGTAAAAGTAAAACTCTTTCTGTCATACTTACATATACAGTACACACAGAATAATGCACAACAATACTTACCTATATAAATTGCAGATGTTCTCTTCATCCCGTCTAGTCTCCTCATCCTCTTTGAAACTGATTGCGAGGTCTAGTATAACTGTCTAAATATCCACATAACTATTTCCACAACGTTTACAATCACAAACTATTATCCTTTTTATGATGCCATAAGTTCCTAACACTATCTAAATTATTCTTCAGTGCAGTAGTGAGCGTCTTGGTGCATTTGAGATGTGTATCCGTTTTTATCTACACAATGCATAGTGTTTTTACTAATACCAAAATGCATTTTATATCTTCTCTATAGCATGCCTTCATTCAATACTTATTTTATGCATAGTAAAATAGGGTTGTATTTGGTTAGCTGCACTTAAAATTGCATAGGTACAGTATGTCTGCCGATAGCTATGCCATTCCGTAAAAAATACAATGAAAAATGAAGATAAATAGTTATAAGACGCTTTCAAGGTGGTGGTAGAATTTTAGCTGTTTATGTTTATGTGCAAAAATGCATAGCCAAGTACTCCTAAACAAAGAGGTAAGCAAATATATTTCGCAACTATACCCTATCTGCTTTGGTTTCATTTTTCATGTAATGCAAATGTAAAAGTTTTATTGTTTAATGTAACTACATACATAGACAGAATAGACACTGGAAAACAATCTCGCATAAAATATATGGATACATTTGAGACATATAGTAAAACTACAATAAAATTCTGTCTATTTGTGAAAATAATGATATGTGTAGCACAAAAATGCTACTGATAAATATAACTTTGTAGAGAATAAATGTGAAAGCTCCTAAGAAATGCAAAGAGACGCATGGTATGACATGTACTTATATTGGAAATCAAATGTGATCATTTTCATTTGTCAGTATTGAAAAAAATAGTTCTTTGAAAGGAAATGAGAGTAAGAGAAAGCCATAAAAAGATATTGCAAAACAGTAGGCGACGAAGAAAAAAGTGGGAAGCTATTTAAAGTAAAGGAAGTAGGAAAAGACTTTACTAGTAGTAAGAGGGAACTAAAGGTAGATGCAATAAAAAGAACTCCAATTGTTCACTACACAGACGTATAGGTTAATGCATTCCCCTAATACTCTACCGCACTGAACTGCACTGCTCTATAGTACTATTGCAGACTGCAGAAGGATTTATCTATCTTTTCAGTTCAGAGACTATATACAGTATATCCATATTTTCCTGGATTGTACGATTTTATATATGGAATAACTAGTTCAAAGAAATATTCTTATTCTCCTGTGTGGTTTACGTAGTATGATATGATATTAGTCTGCACGAATGCGAATACTCGAATACGAATGTCATGTCATGCCATGCCACATAGCATGTCTGCCTATTTCAAGAGTTTTCTGAAGAATCTCTCATGACAAGCTGAAGTTTCAAAAAGCTCTCGTCATAAAAAATTTATACAACTCATTTCCTATGTTATCGCTTGCAAGAAAGTGCCTTTTGTGTAATTCTTGGCACCTTTGGATACAGTCAACATTCAACATAACGTAACACGAGCAGACACTTAGATAGTTGGCCTGGCTTAGCATGGCAGTAGTAACAGTAATAATAATATCACCAACTAACCTACACTACACTACAATACACTACAAACTACACTAATAACACGACTCTACATCATTCTCGAGGACCTACTTATAGCACTAGAATATATAAACCTCCTTACTACTTACTATGCGATGACAAAAGAACGGATTGAAAGAAAATGTTTAGCTCATTTTAAAGCTACCTTAGCATTAGTAGAACATTCATTTATTTATCATACATGAATATGGAATATGGCTGTCATGTTCATCTTGTGTTATACTAGAGTGAAAAAGTTTACAATTCTTGTTCTTTTTCAGTTTATTTCAGTGTAGCAAGTTGTGCGTTGCGTACTACACAAATTTTGTGCTTATAGAGGAAGCTATACAGCTAACCTACTTGCCTATCATATAACTACTAACTTAGGTATGTATGTACACATTTGTAGTATTCCCATATTTACTTATCTATGTGGACGGAAGGGAAAACGAAGAAATATTGTAACTAAAGTAATCTAATCTAATAGCACAGAAGTACCATGGGAAAAGAAAACGGTGCTAATGGCTTGTCAGCCCTTTAATTTGAAACAGGTGCCGTATGAATTATGAAAAGTGAAAATAAATTATTATTTGTGAACAGTTTGGTTAGGTATACTAAATAGTTGGATTGGAGATGTAGAAGAGCCTTATCAGCTGCCACTAGATATAACTTATTGACTATCACTTGAGATGAGAACTAAACGAACTGCAGACAAAATAGCAGTAAGAATGAACATACAAATTTAAATATCTGGCCCTGGCTGGCAACACCACACACAAACATAACCAAATATAATTTACTACACATAGTACAGCAGACAGTAGTATAAAGAACCCTTTGCTTTTCTTTGAATAATATAGAAGGAGTAAAGAAAGAAGTCAGCCAAGCGTGAGTTTTTCTACTTATGTTATGTAGTAGCAGTAGTCCCGTCCTGTCTTGTCTGTTCTGATCTGTTCTAGTTTATAAAATCCGATTATAAGTACTAATAGGTAGCTATTCCACACTATATGCGAAGTGTAAATATACGTTGAATGTTATATTATGCATAAGTGACATAGCTGAAGCTCTGCCTGGATTGTCTTGTTCATAGACATGAGGAAGGCGAGCCGAGTACTAAGAGTAAGTTGTTGATGGCTGGCTGCTTTTGTGAAAGTTTGCATTGAGGCGCCACCCTAAATGTTTTAATGGTGTGCAAGGGTAATGTAATGATTCTGCTGACGTAAAATATTTCCCTAATAGCATCCTTGTCTCACTCTATGAATTCTTCCTGAATAAAAGGTATTAAACAATGTACATGGGAAAGAAAAGTAGAAAAACACAATTAAAAGCTACTATCACATTTTACACACCTATTACCTTACACACTATGCTACATGTCAAGGTAATTAAAAGGGTAATACAGATAATTTTACTTAAAACCTAAATGTACCATCACACTCAAATCTTTCACTCTTTCCGTTTAGTACACAGACAATACACACACTTTCTTTCACATTTTCATTTTTTTATTCTTTTTAATTAAAGAAAGTCTGGATTCATTTAATGGGACGATAGTGCCTAAAAATTCGCTTACAAATTAATTTGTCTGCAAACTAATTTATAATGCTACATACAAAATACAATGCTACTGCAGCAGATTTAAAATTTTGTACACAAAATATATTTCTAATTGGCAAAAAGGGATTGTGAGCTGTAAGCCACTTTAAGTCTTGTGTCTGTATTGCAGTACAAGTACTAAATAGTACAGCGCAACAGTTAGAAACATTTAGAAAATGTTTAGCTTATGTATAATAGTTTGTAAGAGTACGGAATAGATATTCAAGATAAGACACACAGTGAGTTCCGAAGTGGTGGTCGGATGAATGGCACGTAGCGATTGGAACACTATCCCTGAAGATTCATCCTACAGAACGGAGTAGTGAGTACGAAGCATAACGCTGTCATCTCAAGTCAAAAATAAATGAAATTTGTAGCCTTAGCATGGTGGCCAAAATTTCATAGGGGAAATTATGGATGGAGTCATGAAGTGGAATACAGTCAACGAGCTTATAATTTATAGCCACTCTGTTGCACATCCTAAACTACAACATAACCCTTTCTTACTTATTCCTAGTCTTGCCTTGCCTTACTTAAGTAGGATATTGTAGGATACATGTGGAATAAACATTTCTACGTACATTGCATAGAGTAGAGTTGAGTAGGTACTCATGCATTCGTTCTGTGTGCGTTCGTGCAGTATATTCAACAGTAAAAGTGGCAGAGGGAAGCTATTACCAAAAACATTGACAACCCCACAGATCTGATATTGGCACAGTTTATTATAAGTTGTAATACAAGTAATAATGTATCAACTCTGCCTCATGCAACAGCCAAATCTATACGCTGGCAGAGATACGTTATAAGGTATCTTCTTCCTATCTCCCTCTTTAGTTAAGTGGAGAACCAAGATAAAATCTATCTTTTGTGAAGATCCTGAATTAGTGGGTAGTACATTTCTAGGAAGGGCAAGTCTATGTATAATATTATGTATTACAAAGTTCGTAGTACTCGTCTGTATGTACATATACATTCATGCGCTCGTTGTGTATGTTGAACCTCAGGAATTAGGCACAATCTTTCACATTATTGGAAATACATAAGAAAAAAAATTCTTTAGTATATTCTAATACAGGTGTAAATTTTTTTTATAAAAATTAGTGCATTTAGTGATTTGAACAATTAGATGATTTGATTAATATGAATCTAGCATATGTATCAATGTATACTGGGCATAAGTTATGTACTAACGAAAAATATCCACAAGCTTTCCTGTAGATTAATCCTAATAATTTAAAGCTCTAATGTGTATAATAATTCTGCGATGCATTCTCAAGAGACAGAAAATATGTCCTACATATTGCATAGAAAAATAGCAAAGCAAGTAGCAACTGAAATAACATTTAAGCTCATAAAAATTCTTCGTGGGAATTTGTAAGAAGACGCCAGCTGTAAATAACAGTAGGACATTAAACTGGATTAACAAGCCACAAGAAATGATCAACTGGGCAATTTTACAACGTCAATGTCAAAACAAAATGAGAAGTAGACATTTACTTTGGGTTTTTGGTCGGACATAATGGATGTTTTGCAAAAACTTTTGCTTTGATCCGTGCTGAGTGTGCAGTTCCATTCACTTGGTTGACGTCTTGATATTGAGACATTGCATTGGATAGGTATTCGAGTGTGTATGCCATGCTGCGTATGCATGCATAATACTAATAGACAAGGACGAGAACTAGGAAGGGAACCAGACCAACCAAAAAACTAACCTAAAACCGAGCAAGCTAATATATACAGTCAAGGAGACGCAGACAGGAAGGCGAGAGGAAGGAAGAGTGTCTTTTTACTGCAAACTCTAGTCAGTCTTGAACTTTGCTTACGGGTTTAAAGCATAGACTAAAGACTAATACTAACCTTAATATTCAAACCACATCAAAATTACTTTTATAGTAAACTGTGCCATGATATTATGACGTAATATTTATCCCAGCATACAGGAACAGGGCCGTACCCAATTACTCTTAACAGAATTATGCTTCACCGTAAACTTTTTTCGCAATTTGCTAACCATCATTCTCTTTTTATTTACTATTTCGAAGAAAGTTGACTTTCTCTTTCAGTTATTCGGGTACGTTATAAAACAAGTGAATCGAACCTGATTTGTTTATGCAAAAGTACAATTTACGATGCTTTCACGTTTTTTAATTCTCATAATTTCTACAATGCCACCACTTATATAAAATTTTATACAATATATTTTTCTATAGTAGTACCAAAACAGATTAATTGTTGGTAGAAAGTTATCATAGCAATGTCTTCTAAACGCAGTTAGCATTGTTTTTTCTACCGAAGTACATTTATTCGGTTGTATTTCTTGTATCCTCTTTTGTGCCGAGTGAGTCACGTACGATATGAATGTAAACATTTCCTTTGGCACGTCTGTAGTAATGTATTGATGTGAGTTTGCATGGGGAAATAGTTAAGTTAAAGACATTAAATTTACCTATAGATGGAATACCAGCGGTTTGGTTTGGCTTGGAAACGTGGACGAAGTATTGCAATGGCAGCACACGCAGAGAACAAGAACAACAGCAGTTATAGCTTAAAGGTTTTGGGATTCTCATGATGGGATTCCCGAGGAAAAATAGTGACTGAGTCGAGTTCCTCTAAAAGACTCTCTAGAGAAATGGTAAAGGAAGCAATCAGAGCTGGAAAAGACGATAAAGCTCTAGCCTTTCTACAGGGGACCATTTGTTCCTTTCGTCTTACATACGTTGAGAAGTTACCAATGAATGACAAACTGCTATTCCTGGAGTCGAGTGCTAGTGGCAAGTGCAATTGGAAAGGAGCATTTTTATTTTCTTGGATGCTTTCTTCATTTGCCAGTGTAAATAATAGAGTTATACATTTACAGTTCATTTAAAATTAATGAAAATTAGACTAGCGACTCTCAAGCGAATTCGTTTACGAGTTTACCTACAACTAAAGACAGCACTTAATTTTTAAAAACCCTTCGTCTGGTTCACGTTCTTCTTTCATTTTTGCATGTATACATTTTAGCAAACGCAGATAACTGGATTTATTGTGTCTCTATATAGTATACATATATATTAAGTATACAGAGATAGCAATTACGAGGGAAATGAAGATTGGAAAATCAAATAAATTAAACAACAAGTTGATATTGGCAATCAAAGAAAAAAGCTGTCTTGATTCAATATGCACTTAAGGTAAAAGGTAATACTTACTGCATGTCTTATCTCTGCTTTCCTTTTTGAAATACACATTAAATACTGGATATTTCTCCATACTCATTGTCAGTCATGCTGAACACTGAATTGAATGTGCATGGCTTTTATTTTTGGTACATACTTACATACGAAGGTATGCGGTACCATTCCTGTTGTCGTTCCAAACTTATTTAGACGCAGACAAATGCTACATGGGAGTAATTCTCATAGCTAAGCACCAATTCCGTCGTATTGTGTTATTTTTTATTTACGACAAATATATCTTGTGTTGTTTGTTCTGACTGATTACGAACGAGTTCAGTTGAAGCCATTACATACTAGTAGTTCATAATATACTCTTGACTCTATATATGATATGTTGGCTTTTAACGGGGAAAAGAATATATCTATGTGACTCTGGCTCTGACTGATTCCCGCAGAGGTTAGTTACTGCAGCTCAAACATCAAAGAAAAGCACAGCACTTCAGAAAATAAAAATGCTGTACGTAAGACTATCAATATCCTTCCACTAACAACCAATACATATACGTAGTACTACTTATATGCACAATTATATTATAACAATGTGCATGCTATGATACATATTTATAACAACATGACATTTGTACCTAATATTATGTAGGAGAAAAAGTCTTACTTTCTCCTCCTCGTAGTTCTTCTGTATAAAATAGATTTATTTCTGTTTCCCTGATTGCCTCTTCGATCAATAAATGTTTATATTACTGCAAATGGAAATACGACATAACATTTCCTTATTAAACGAGATAACTTTTTTCTTTACGTCAAACAGAAACATATTCATAAACGTGAAAACGTAATGTAACGTACGGTAGTAGGTAGTCAGATATTTTTTAATAATGAAAGAAGATACTTTCTATTACATAAATGCATAAATTTATTATGCTTGTATAAATTCTGATCTAAAATATGAAGAACTAAATACAACTTTGAATTGCCTATTCACTCTCACTCTAGCATTAAAATGTTTCTTTCCTTTTGGCTTTTTCCTCACTACATTAATATGCAATACTTTTGAAAATACACTGTTTATGATAAATTAGTTCTCATTTTCCACTGTGCGTCATGTCATCCGTAAAATGTAAAGATTACTGAGTCTTTTGAAATATAAGACACTACATTGATACTATAGTTAATAGTTGATATTCATTATTCTTTACATAAGGTGTAACCCTTAGGAATTGCCGAAGTCCCTAAGGTCGTAGTATGCTCAATGTCTAGGTAACTAGGTTAACTTACAATG
>JAQFYC010005932.1:0-13205 GCA_034694165.1 Tomocerus mixtus | reverse complement strand
CATGATGGAAGATAACATGTTGTAAACGGTTAGTCATTTTGTCAATAAACACAATCAATCAATCAATCAATCAATCAATCATTCTAGTACCCTGTGCAGTATGCTATGCCTCTGACCGTGCGGTATGTTTATAATGCACTTTAAAGCATTTTAGATTTAACAAAACAGTAATGTATTAATTTTCTGGAAAATTGGACCTCCCGAATACTAGTTTAACTTAAAAGTTTGAGATAACAAACATTACTCAACTCTATTAGAATTGGTAATATCTGAGGAATAATACAGACAGTAAAGCTTCCTTCGCTGGATACACCTACCAAATTATTTGGAAACAATATGCACCATACCAGGCCGAAAGAAAGGAACTGTTTATCTTGAGTAATATATTAAAATGATTACACCTCCTGATCATTTTACACAAAGTGAGGTTTCGTAAACAAAGACACAATAAACTAAGACCGAGGAGATAAATATGTTAAATGTTCAACGTGTCCAACGGTAAATGGAATGAGGACTATATTTTAAGCGTAAATAAAATAAATGCAAAGCAGTTCTCTTCTGTCTGAAGGTTTGTATATATTGTAGGTACTGTGTAGTTACATAATATTAAGTTAAGTCCATAACAGGGCAGGTAGCAACATCAACATCAAGCAAGAAGCAAGTAAACTAATCTTTGATCAGAATTCACTGTAAACATTACAGTGGCTTGGATTGGCTTAAGTAGATGAAGATGAGTCTATTGTCTTGTAATGCGTAGTGTAGTATATCACGGTTCCTTAGTTATGATACGACTATGACCCTTCCCCGTCTCTTTAAATATAAACACTTGGTATTCGGTATCCCAATTCCAAGTTCAAAAGAGCTTCATAGTATAATAATATGCATATAGTAGATTGTACAATGGATGCTTATTTTAGGGATATACATTATTAGTTACATTGTATTTGTATCCTGTTCTGTTGTAGACTCCGCTGTAGATAAGACAGTCAGTTAATTTTGTTCGCAGTCCACAGTTAACTCATTTACTCTTGCCTGTTCAGCTCAATTTAGGTTTTCGATCAACCTCCCTTGTTACTCTTTGTTTCATTATTCTTATCCTGATCACTAGTGAACGACCTATGCCTATGGTATGGTACAGTATAACTTACCCTGAGTTTTCTGTGCTATATTAAACAATGCATTTCCTTTGCCTAGCCAAGCCACAGCCACAACCTTTCTATTTAGATATTTTCAAATCCCAAAAAGTTATATGAACATTTTGTCTACTTATTAATGCATATCTTCCGGTAATGGTAAAGAACTTTGTTTATTAGGAACAACGACTTCTATCCGTTCCTATCCGTATAATACCTATGATATAAAGCATACTATTTATAACCTACAGATAATATGCCTTGAATCTCCGTATTCTTATATTTGTTGGGCAGGGTTACGATTTGGAACTGGTTTTCTACTGATTACGAATACGAACTTCTGTTTTGTCTACGCACACAGTTTTTAAGCTGCACTGCGGTACAGTCTTCCTTTCCTTTACTGCGTTTCTTCATGGATTAAAAGGAAAACCACCCTAATTTATTACTTATATCTCAGTTTGCATTATCTATAAATATTCGTAAGCCTACAGTTACTAGTATTTATCCTGAAGTCACTTCTCCGTTCAACTATTACTGCTAAACTATGTGTTTCAATGAATAATTTTATAGGTACCCATACTACAGATCTATAAATGTTTTCCTAAATATAATAATTACTCAGACTCAGTCAATAGAATGAGTTCTACTAGGTATCTAAAGATGTAAATTCAGAGTGCAGTAGTTCCATAATTAAGTAAATGTGGCAGGATATGACTTTCTAATTCCGAATGCGTGCAACCTACTGTCAACTGTATTTAATTACTTTCAAAAATGCCAAAAACACACTAATTTGGTCTAGAAATCCCATCCACTCTATTCTTTTTTTTATCAAGAAAATAAAAACTTTTGTAACGCAAGGTTGATGTAGATGAGAAAATTAATGTCTTACATATAGCATGTAGAAAAACTTTACTGTAACTGTTGTCCAATTCTTTATTATTAGTAGTTACGCATTGACTGTACCCTAAGCTTCTGTAAAAGTTGATATTCTATTGCGTATACCGAGTAATTTACTTTACATTATGTAAATCTAATGTGATACACTACATACACTTTTGGAGAAAATATGTTTGCTTTAACAAAGTACACACATTATTATCAAATATTATTTTGATGCAAGAAAAGGTACTAAGCTATCACTTAAGGCTAAACACACGTTCGTATTATGTACTTCAATTATTCAATATGTATGGTTTACTTACACTATGTAGCCATTTATATATTTAGTTATTATTGCTTACCAACACCAACTATGATATACCGAATGATGTATCTATACACATCTATTTCCTTCATACATGGTTTCGTGTATGAGGTTTTGAAGGATGTAGTAGATTTAGAAAAGAAAAATAATTTAGCTCATCTTCTGTGTAAAAACAAGAAGTGAGTGACTGGTAAATGTATGTGCTAAGAACATTTAATGATGAGAGGAAGACAAGACGAATTGTACGAGTGGAAGGAGAAAAACTCATCCCTGGAACGTGGCTGTTGATCAGTCAGGCTTATTCTCACTTTAACCTTTATTCTCCCCCATCAGCACTCATCCATCAAATAATATTACACCTTCAGCAATATAAGTAGTGCAATTATTACTTTCTGACTCACGTAAAACATCTTGACAGCTCCAGTCCACTAAAAGTAGAGGTTACAGATTCGATATACTTGTTAGGTCGAGGTGTACAAACAAGCTTAATGTAAATACATACTGGAAAATAAATATTTTATATTTATTTATGCCTTTTAGCTTTCTAAGGCGTTTTTTATTTAGAATTTCAATTTGCAATACCATTTGCTATTACGTTTAAGAAGTCTAGTATTAATTTTGTAATAGGATATTATGCAGATTTATATGTCAAAAAAATACGTTGTAATATCACAACTTGACTTGGGACTGCAAATGACAGTCCCAAATAAATGAATTTAGGAATAAAATCCACTTTCGCAGTTTGCAGTATCTTTAAGTACTTAGTAGATATAGCTATCTATAAATTAAACCTAATGTTTTATAGTAAAATGTGAAACTGAAAGTGTAGGATAAACTTATTCTTAAATATTCTGTACTTTAGCAATTCAGGGATTAGTTCTAAAATGCTAAGACATATTGAGATTGGGATATAGGGTAAATCAGCCGACAATAAATTACAGGCTATGTTGAGAATATAATTTATAAAATCTAAGACGGTTTTAGCAGTTTAGAACATAAATATATATCCAAGTAATGTAAAAGTAGGTTTATATGTGTTAATGGTTAAGCCTGGCAAGGTGAGATACTGAATTTATTATTTATATGCATTTATATCTTCAGGATCGTATGATATACCTATTAGTATGTAAATATTTTGAGTTTCGTGTATAACAGTCAATATAGCCTCCAAGGGTTCATTACACACAAGTAGTAATTATTGGAGTTAGTTGTTAGTGAAACCGACACTTTCTTACCCGTGAACGACCATTGTTCATGGATTTTGCTATACTTTACGACGTGTTGTATGTATCTTACAGGTCTATTACATGCCTACTCGTATTTTGTTTTATGTTTACGCATCTCATCTCTTTGGTGAGTTACAGCTTACATAACTTGTGTCTTACCCTTTTGAATAGTTACGATTATATGTACTATTCAGAGGTATATTCAGTGAGGTATATTATGTATATGAACATAAGGAACGAGATTGTAATTGGGTAGAGTTTAACCATTACATTGGCAATTATCACCTGAAGAAGGTTAAAAGTCAAACTGTAGGGATGAAAATGGAAATTAATGAACTAACTTCTCCCATTCATGAGATCCTAACCTTCTTAAACATGCCTTCCCATTCCAGTAATAATAATGTAATGTGCTTTTATTTCCTCATAAATCAAATATTATAAATACATTAAACTGAAGCTGAAATTCTTGAACTTAAAAATTCAAAAAACGGAAAGTGTAGTCTGAAATCTATAAAATTATGTTTGTTATGCAATCACAGTATTTCACTTGCTGGTGTACAGGCAGAATTATTTTATCTCACTTCAGCTGTATTAAATGTGTTGTTACAGACATATCGTTTTGATCATATTTTTGTTAAGGAAATAGAACAAGTAGGCATTATTTGTATTAGTATATTATATAATGTAGTTAGCTAACTTTTTTAAATACTGTGCAAGAATACTAAGATCTAAATATCTGTAGATTGTGTAGTGCTGCCCAGGAATGAAAAATTATTAACATAGAAGGGCGAAACTATGATACGCTCTGTAAAAGAAACAAATTGATGAAATCCATAGATAAGATAAGAAAGTAAGAAGAATCCAATCAATTTTCCCGTTGCTTCGCTGTTAAGGAGAGATAGATACTAAAGCTATAAGTTTTACATATACTTGATCCAGTATTTTACATAGTGGAATATAAACGTCTACTCGATTTTTGTTAGGAGAGGTAGCAGTGAAATGAATTGATGGTTGGACAAGTCCAAGGCAAAGAAAGGATTGAATCCTATTTATGCCCATTGGTATAATTCGTAAGTGGCTGGTACTTGAGACTCCATTTATTTCCTTGTATGTGGCCCCTATTTGATGTTCAGATAAAGTTAGAAATGTAAAAATGTAAAGCACTTTAAATGTTAAATTAGATGTAAGCATCACAAACTTTTTAAATGTATTTTTATAATGTACAGGGTTTTCAAGACCATGTTTTCCATAAGATCTCCAAACGAAAAGGAAATAGAAATACAGATTTACGGATACATTCCAATTTCGCTTTAGGCAATTGTTTACGTATACGTGCGTCTTCCTAGCCACCCTGTACAGTATTTATATTATTGTGTGTCATGCATGGCCATGTTAGAAATAGATTGAATATTACGTATTGTTAACTATTTATGTGCTGTTACCTAAGTATTTTTCAAAACTGTTCATTTCTGTAGTTCTGTCAAGCCTACGCAATCAAACCTTATTACACCCCCTCTAAACATAAGAAATATAATCCTAACTATTTGTGTACCTTCTCAATGTAAAGTAAGGTAACCTGAACCCATCAATACAAAAACACCTGTCGACATAATTTTAATGATCTGTATAACTTTAAATGATTTCAAGTGTGATACAACATATTTCAACAAATGTGAATACTGTCACAGTTTATCTTAGAGAGAAAGAACAGTACAGTAGAACGTAATATATCTTTTTAACGTATGTATCTGCAAGACATAACAATATAATTACCATTGTCTACAATATCACAGCGTTGAACAGGATGAAAAGTATATATGCGTTACTACAAAATTCATTTGAGTTACTATATATGATTTAATCTAACAAATTTTTAGTTGGGTAAGTAAAATATGTAGTACATGCATAATAATAGCTAGTTTTTATCAACCTAAATGTGTCAGGTGTAATAAATAACTAATTGTTTACCAAAATGTGCGTGCATTCTTTATCTTACTTTCCCCACAAGCAGTACACATTCATGTACAATAGCAAGTGCTACATATTTATGTTTTCAGATACAAGAGGAAAAATAAAGGAAATTCTTTTCATATACATATTACTTACACACAACGCAATTTATATACCTAAGTAAGTACGTATATACGAAGCAGTTAAATAGGTTTACTAAAGAAGACTGTAGTAGTAGTACAAGTACATACAACTAAAGTTGCACAAGACTGAAGAAACAGTTTCCGTAGCTCAAAATCCTGAAATCACTAACAAGGCACAGACAAAAGGGTTCTTCATGAATAATTCATTCGCATTGTTTCATGTTGTTTGTTATTATTCTTTTTGTTTCTGTGAGCAGTGAAACAAATGTAAACGTATGGCAAAGAAAGAAGCTGAATCACAGCCCATGCCAACATAACAGGAGCAGAACTTGAAAAGTCATACATGCTGTCGTCAATTCAATTCAGATGCTAGTGAAAGCTTTGATTTCTGTTTCGGTTTTTATGTTTACCCGAATTGTAATGCCTGGATATAGAATACAAAATGCATATAAAGATTTTTTTATGCCTGATTGAATTTTGACTTCGTTGTGTAACTATTTGGAAGCAAAGGTTTCGATTGGAATAATAACAAAATACAAATACAGTTGAGTGGGATCCCAGCATAGAAATGACACTGCTAGGTCAGAAATCATCATCTTATATAGTGCAGGTACTTACGTAGATACAAAGATAAATTTCATTTTCCGGATGACATGTACATGTAAAATTAAGTCTAGAAGTGAGTGCGTAGAAAGCAAAATACATTGCCATTGCATTCTGTTCTCCAGAAGGAAAAAAATGAAACGTACAAGAAAAAGAAGATGAAGGTGAATTGTGACATCAAGGTTATTAGGTTACATTTGTTTGATAGACTCCGTTATCAAGTCAAGTCAGGACTCCACAACCAAACCACATCACATTCTTTTGTCGAAGGAGTTGAGCTTTCCAGTTTGCTCATATTTGTAAATCCATGAGGTATTATTTACTCAACTTGTCTGCATTGATCATTGTTTGGAATGGACATTTATGTACCTGAAATTGTTATGCTTCCCATCATTCTCTCTCCCTCTCAACTGAACTAAACAAATTTTTTACATGAAAACTAGCTCAACCGTTATTTGGCTTTTTCAGCTGTTGTAATTCTGGCTGACAGCTTTCAGCCTATTAACAGTAAGTAGATACACAACGGCTATTTATACACTCATAAAACCTTAAAAGTAAACTAAAGCTGTTTTCTACAGTAATAGTAGGAAAAGGAATCCAAAGCCAAGTCTACATATCATTTTTAAAAGTAAGTGATATGTGGCTCTCTTCTCTTTAGTACAACTACTCACCATAACTTACTCTCCTTTAGCTCAATCATTATTTAACTAATCTTTTTCTTACGTCGGATTACTGTCAATTCAAACTAAATCCTTTTTGAAAAGTCTATTGGAATAGGGAACAAGTTTCCTCTCATAGTTCATAAATACTTGTACATACAGATAGGTTCTCTACTATATTTATATTTATGTACAAACCATTTAAGCCCTAAAACCAAGATGTTTGTTTAACAAGTTAGAGATTTCTGGGTTGTTGATTTTTTATCCAGAATGTATTTTATGCCGTAGGTACTCTGTAAAATAGTCACTTACTTACCTTTACCCTTTACCTGACTTACAAATAACTGGACACTACTGCTACTTCATTAAAGTTAGGAAGACCGTATGATATTATTTTCATCAAAAATATTTTACCCGTATGTATCTACATCTACATATTCGTTGAACTTTGAGTACAACATAGTTTTTGTAGGTAATAAGCAAATGCGAGCGTGGTCTGTCTTGTTCATTGTAAAACTAACTTGTTCCTAGTCCAAAAATCTGTGGGAACGAATTATTAAAAAGGATTCTCACGTAAACTTGTAATTTGACTATTACTTTCATGTAGAACGGAGGTGGTCTTGATGTAGTATTATTGTCCTACTAGTTTAAGTAGTTTCAGTCCCCAAATTCTTACTAGTTAACATTACTTTTTATATTCGTTAATGCAGTCACACACAAACAGGCCAGAAGAGTCCAATCTATTCTTATGCAACAACTTTTTAGATTCTCTTAGTAAGGTGGTATGTTATCGTAAACGGTAATACCTACATAGCGCAAGGAAATTTCAGAGTTGACAAAACGGAGTTCGTCTGCTATGACAAAATTTATTGAGTGTGGTCATGGTTTTTGTCGAAGAATTTGGAAAGCCATTAAAAGAACAATATAACGTATATCTTGGGTATAGAAATGCTTCCCGTACAAGCACTTTGAAGTATTTCTGTAGAAAACAAAATCCTCAACTATCGGTTCAGTATGGAATGATCATTTTTGTCATTTTGGTTTGTTATTTATGTATCGTCGGTTTTTCTCTCTCTATTGTTCGTTGTACCTGCGGTAATCATGAAGTAGTACAGAAAAGATAGTAGTCAGGTACAGGTACTAAAATTACGTAACCTCTTTCGCTTTTTACAGGAGGGTATATGGTATGCATAATACGTTCTGTTATCAATACCTTACACTCAAGAAAAGGCTTGTTGTACCTAGTCCTTTTTTTCTGCAGGGGACTGCGGGCATTTGTGTAGAATCTGTAAGATCACTTATTCACGCCTCTTAGATCTCGTGTCATGCTTTTGCCCTAAAGATATTTTGATCCTTTTTCGTTATCTTGCTACACAATATTCTGAAAGTTCAGCATGTTGTGATATATTTGGTTTATGCTGTCCAACAGCGAGTGTGGTGAGGTTCTGCATTTATTTGTATAACAAATATATCTTTGACATCTGTCATCTATAAAGCCACAAGCCACCATCACAAAAGAAGTAACAATGTCCGCGAAGAGCAATCACTGTAACTCATAAATCACAATTACTATTACTCTTTAATAGTTGTATTTGTTGTCACAATCTATATTCACCTATACAACCTAGTGTTATGAAATATTTGAAATGTATAAGCTTTTGTTTGATAAATTAATGAAACTTACTCTGTTTTTATTTGTCTTATGATTGCACGTACAGTATAGTTGTATGTACGTAGGTAGGCTGGCTTAGAACAGCAATTATTTATTCATTGAGACACATTTCTTTCTTGAAGCATTAATTGTTATCTGAAAAATAGTTTTAAGGAATTCATTTCTCAATTCTATCATAATCTTCAGTCCAAACAAATCATTTTTAGATTATCAGATTAATTTTGTCTAATCACAAATAGTAGGTTGTAAGTTGTATGGGTGTCTCTTCTGTCTATAATGGTTTGTGTCGTAGGTAAATGTTTACTCGTCTAAGCTTGAGTTCTTGCTTCTGCCAAACTTTTTTTATTAACCAAAGTTGTTCATGATATCACTCATAATTAGCAGCTCGTATAGGGAATCAGCATGCTTTTTATGATTTTATGTTAAGTTCTTCCTTCCTTTAATTAATTGAATTTGTTAAAAGTAGCATCTGAGATAACTTTATAGATGGTAGGATGGGATTTTTCAAAATCATGAATTGATACTTATATTTTTTGCTTTCCTTAATAGACTAAAGAATGACAAAAGTTGGAGCTCTGTTTTAGAAATCGGCTACTATGCTTCGCAGTACAAGTTTCCTATGGCATATGTACCCAATTAGTAATGTTGTAGGTTATGAAAGGGAACTAATAAAAAGACTCATTTGTCTCGTAACTCGTAGTCGTAATGCAAGGTACAGTCATCAGGATTCAGTGATAACAAGTTTGAAGAGTTAGTCTGTAGGAAAACAAAGACTAATGATTTAGGAAATTTATTCAATAATGACATGCTTCGTCGGAGAAATATGTTTTTCCGTGCAGAAGATGTTGGTCTGGGCTGGTATGGTCCTGGCTCTCTGCCTATATTCCAATCTTGTCTGCTCTTACCTTACTTCAATGCCAAGTTTGTTCTGCTGATCTTGTACTGTAGTAGTGTATCACAGTGTATCTGCATAGTTATCCCTTACGTAATAGTAATGTCGTAATATTACTGTTACAGAATTAGAGTTCCATCAATGCCATGTTTTCATACATATACAAATAGTTATATAGGGAAGGTAGAACATTGAACTTCTCTGCCACGGCCCTGTAATTTCTGCATTGGACCACACTGATTGGCGTTCTCGGAAAGTGGATTTTCGTTTGGATCTGATTCTTATATTTTCTATCGCTAGCTGAAAATGTCACAAAAAAAGTTATCATTAATGTTGTCTTTGGCATGTCGTTTTGGGAGCTCTAGTATCTGTTTCGAAAAATACTTTGGGAGATCTACATTTGTTCTGAAAACCCTTAGAGAGATCTGCAATTCTCGGGGAATATGGGGAAGTGTAAGCAGATTTCCCAAAACGAGTTTTCTGATAAATGTAGTGCTCCTAAAGCGATTTTGAAGACAAATGAACCCTAAATGACGTATCGATTGCGAGGTCTAAATATTAACCACATCCAAAATCTGCGTAAATTGTCACCAAAAGGTGCCCCAATGCCTAAATTGCTGTCTAAGGGCTTAAAAGTCAACTTTAACTTCACTGGAAGATGTTCCAATATATAGAATATATAATACACACGATGCTACAAGAATTAGCTGCCCGTATTTGTCAGGGCAGCCAAGACTAGAGCGACAGTACATTGAAGCCAAGGAAAGGAAGCAAGCCCGCCTAGCCAAAGTAATCAGCTTCAGCGGAGAGGAACGTAGCAAACCAATTAGACCAAGTTGTCACTCCGATGACAAACTCGTGTTTTCTGTCCGACATCGTCTCTCCCCTCGTTTCTTATCTACGTCTACCTACACTACCAATTCAATGCTTGGTCTGGTCTCTATAAAACGAAATCGACTTCTTCCGACTCTTCCTAACTCTGCATTACATCAATTCAAACTTGGAATCTTCCTTCATCCTATTTGTCAACATTGTATCAAGTCAAATGCTCGAGTAGTGCCCCTAAATAAATAAACTGAACAAATTACGTAGCCTGGCTCACTCAATATCTATATTATGTACTTATGGTATTGTTCCATTCTTGTATTCTCATTTACAAATAGTACAGATAGAAAACTAAATGCCTAATCTAACTATACTACTTACTTATGCACCCATATACTTTCCTTTCTTCTAAATATGTAACCACTTTCCTTCCCAAATCTTCTCTCTCTCTCTCTCTCTTTCCACTTAAGTTGACTGATGAGTATTACACGTTGTTCTAAACGATTGTCTTATTACATATTATTGCTTGTTCTCTGTCTAGAGATACAAATACATAACAGTACTTATGTACAGACATACTTAAGACAATAAGTATTTTCCATATCATTGAAATAGTATAGCAGTATCCTCTTTATCTCTACTATTATGTGTACTATACTAGTAGGGTAGTAATGATTGTCTGGGTGAAATACTAAAAAGGTACTATTTATCTACAGTGCAGCAATGTAGATAGGAAATTAGGGACACAAGAATTCGGGTGGAGTTTTCCAAGTCTATGCAAGCGTTAAGTTCATTTTGTCGGTACTAATAGTGCAGTGTAATTTGTTTAATGGTTACGTGTAATCAGTACTGTCAAAACCAACTAAGGAATTCATTTGGTCATTTCAATAAAGAAAAATAAGGTAAATGCATACCCATAAATAGCATTATGTAATTGAGAATATGTTTGTACTAGAAACAAAATGATATACTTCTTAATATTAATAAGCTACACCTTATTAAATTAAATATAACAAATACTAGCTCACTAAAATTCAAAACTACAACTAGTGCATTCTTCAAAAATTTCCTCCGTACATAACTTTCTTTCTTATTGCGGCGAAATAAAAAATCGGTATACATACCTAAAGAACTTGTATGTTTGTTTAAGGAGGCCGAATGATTGCATTTTTATGAGAGCTGGGAAAAGAACATCAGTTACTTACCTATATGTATATAGTTAAATAGATAGTTGTGTTTTGTAATATCTGTCTCTTTTTTAAATGTAATGTAAATCTCTTGTCCATTGCATTGCCATAATGCATTTTCATTGTTATCATTATTGTTAAGTCATACACTATCAGCTAAACTGACAGTCCTTTTATATTTCTTATCGTATACAAAACTGAAAATAATTGAATTTTTGTATGTTTCTTAGCATTATAATAAATATTTCACCTAACCGCTTGTCATACTTACAAGAGATGCTAGTCTGAACCAAACTACATGTAAATTAAATTATAATTTACAATTTACATTATTATTATGGACGAAAACATGCATGCAATGTTGATGCGCTAATTCATAGCCTAAGAGAATGTGGACATTGGACACATGCTACCAGAGTGCAGTGTATTTACTTTAGCACACGTGCCGGAAAGTGTATCAAAACCAAATTATTACCTTCTGTAGGATTCAATCTGACTAAATCAACTGTTAGTGTGCATTTTGAATCCTGTGTTGCGATCGAAGGCGGAATATTGATACTTTAACATGTTTACCCTATACTTACATTAATTGCAAATCTGCCAGAAAAGTTTATGATGACTGTAATACAATGTTTTAATTTATTGCACTTTCATCTAAGATACTTTGTTTAAAGACCCTCACTGTGAATCAAAATCAGAAAACGTGAGTAGTTCTTGAAAATTCTAATAATCTATGGGATTAATATCGTAAAAATTGAGATTACCTAAGTAAAAGTGAAACTTAACTGGCAAGTGCAAGCTCGTCAACGTCAATGTCAAGGCTAAAGCCCGTATATCTGTACATAGTTATGCACAGTGGATTGCAAAGTTATTGGCATTAAAAGAAATTGACAATAGGGCGGTACTTATTTATCTTGTTCTTGAATATTAGTATAGGTACTTCTGTTGATATGAATTGTTCTGCTGATGTATAGCTACTCGCGTCCAATATTTGTAGTTGTATAGTGTAATTCTGCTACAATAAAGATAAAGCCATGTATGAATGTTAATGTAATCCATATGGGGCTTACACGATGTACAATGCTAAGACGATTTGGGTTTGTTACCTGCTGGCTTACATGAATTTCTTCCTTGTTCATCCTGATGTACATCCTCATATTTATTTGTTGTTAAAATGGATAGGTGCATATTAGGTATTGTAATATGCGATATATATTCTTTTCATCTTTAAGGAGTATATGAGCTTGTCTAGTATTGTATTCTTTACTCATATCCTTCTGGGCAGATCCAGATACTAGTTATACGGTATTCTGTGTCGCAATTCACAGCGAACAAAGAATTTACTTGCGGGTAATTGTATGTTGAGCTATGACTTTTGCCTTTTCCTATTAGTTGCGTAGTAAAATATTACGCACATTTACCAAACTTAGGTATCTAGGTAGTTGGGAGGTATAGAGAGGAAAACTCGTGTACCTAAAGTAAGTAGTATTATTCAGCCTTAAGAAATGTTCCATAGCATATATACTAGACTGATATACTTATTTGTAAATTGCTTTCTCAAACGTGGATCTGGTGTGTTATCCTTATCCTTGAGAGATGTTGGGAATGTGTTAGCTAGTAGGTTACTCAATGCAATCCAAGAAGTTGGGATCTTGGGAGCAGAGAAAATATACAGGTAAACAGGTTGTTCCCTCACACCGGTCAATCCTCA
>JAQFYC010005931.1:0-13211 GCA_034694165.1 Tomocerus mixtus | reverse complement strand
CTCGTGTTATCTCGAGGCATGTAATATCTTACACAACCACAATTGTCGTAGGTCATATTTGCGATACACTCATCGAAACAATTCGATGCTGTGTAATAGTTATAGTACGCTAGTTTACGTTCATTTCTGAAGTAGCACTCACGTTTTTCCTGGAAGTATATAGTGGACATTATATACATGCACACGGAAATACAGACATATCAATTCTTCGACAATAAATACCATTATCTCAAGTTTTATGAAATAAAAGCTCTTTTTATGTAATGAATTTTGCACCGTATCAATTTTGCGAATATTTTGGTCAGCCAATGTTATTTCTGGCCTGAGACTCACGAAAACTTCTGAGTTTGGCTTCACAGCTATTCCAAAGTCTAGCACATGAGGAACGTCCAATGGGAAATGAGTCTGTAACTATTTAGAAATAATATGCATTTTTGTATAAAATTCATTATCCACTGAAATCATTAATATATAGTATAATATTATAACACACTCGAAAACCAACAGAGTCCGAAACAGTACAGAAATATTCAGATAATGCAGGATCCAAAAGAATAGACAGCCCCGAAGACTTTCCAGCTCGTTGTTGACGCCGAGGAAATTGTCGTTGTGAGGTGTCTTTTAGGAGCAACCCATCTTTGTCCACGTCCCAGGCTGCCCAATCCGCTATTTCTTGAGGATTGTCCCTCGTATCATTTCTGCATTATCATTGGGGGTGTAATAAATCATCAATTAAATGTTTCTTTACAGATATGCATATTTTCAATTTTTAAATACTTGTAGGTTGTCATTACGTGTAATGGTGAAGCAGAGACTGCGAAACTAAATTAAAACTGCAGCACCTATATAGTGGAATACAAATGGCACTGAACTTGCTTAACGAGTTAATTGACAAAATCCCTATGCTTAATTAAGGGAAAGGTGTGTTTGTTCATTTCTTACTTGCCTAAATCCGTTTCTATTGGATTGAATAGCTCGCTACAATTTCTGATTTCATCTTGCCACAGGCAAAGGGTTAGCATGTCAGTGCAGCGTTGAGAAGCCTGGATTGAAAGCACAATTAAATTACATGAAACCAAAATTAACTTCATTCAAAGAACAATTGATTGCGGTCCCATAAAAATTCCCCCAAGTCCCCTACCAATGAAAAACTGACGGAAAACTAAACCGTGGCCATCTTAAAAAGTTTGATGAATTTAACCTAACCAATTAAGCTTATTTTAAATAGAGAAACCTTTTTATATGCGTAGCTAGCAAAAAGACGTAATATTTCGCAGAGAGGGTACATTTTTAGGGAGTCTACAATTAATTGTGTAATCTATATTTAAATATTCATACACTCTGTAGAAAGCCTGCCACATCACTTTGCTCATCATCCCCGTCTGCTATTTTCGTATTTTGCAATATTAAAGGATCCACAGTTCCACGTTTTGATGAAAAGTTGAATCGTTGACTAAAACTTTTCGAAGATGAACAGACGTGATCCAAATAGTACACCATTTTTCGGGCTTCAAGTGTTTTTGGATCATGTTCAGGTCCTTGGGCCTCGCTATAAACAAAGTTACAATGTGCAAAAATAAGCCGAGTATTTACTTATATTATTATACATTTACATATATTGCAATACAAATATATGTAATACATAGTTAAAGTTAATTGAAATGGAGCTAAATATTCGTATTGCAAACTATGGCTACTACAGCCTACAAAGATAATATTAATTAGATTTCTGTACCTCATGTACTGCTCCGCTTTGCTTTTAAGTACTTTATTGACATTGCAAATAGTTATCGCAGGGAAAGGAATTTCCCCAATGGTAGTTTCAAAAGATTCAAAAGTCACAAGAACAGGACTGTTTATGTATTTAAGCCAAATATCGCTTATAAGCCACCCAGCAACAAACGATCCGGTCAAAAACGCTAGTAGCCAAAAAAGCCTGGAATAGAATTCATTAAACGAATTAATTTCAACTAAACTGGATACAAATTATTTATTATAGAAATATTTATATAGGACTAAAAAATAACAAAATTGTCAATAACAAAATACGAGATTACGAGATATAAATAGATATTACTGCTGTAATTACTTCTCTTAAAAATCTTTAATTCTTAAAGCATAATATTACAACACATATTTAAAAAAATATTTACATTCTTTAGAGGAACATCGTTATGAGCAATAATTGAAAAGGGCATCATTTATTCTGGGGGTAGGGAGTCAGGCGGAGAAAGGGGACATTTTAGTGAGATTGAAATGTTGTCACCAAAAGAATAATTTCTGTACTCCAACCAAGTTTACCTTTCAGTAAGATGCCGTTGAGGTTGTCCTACATATTTTAGACCGTGTAAGGAAGTATCCAGACAGAAGTCAACTGTGTGGGAACTCTCGTCAATATCAGGTTCCCACCAGCACAATTTACTTGTGACACAGCAATTTCGGACAGTATTATCGCCAATACTTCTTCGGCTGTATCGTCTCTCAAAGGAATTCAATCCTCTTCTCAACTTTGCACTTTCTTCGCTATCCGTTCCTATTTCAATAGTATGATGACCATGGGGAACTTCCGAACTAGGAAAACTACTTCGTCGTTTAGGACTCACTGTTGATATAGATCCCATTTTCTTTAAAAATATTTTTATTGTGCAAATAAATGTTATTTTTATACACGTTGGTACGTGGAATTTTTTTTTTGAAAATTCTACTCAATTGAGCCAATTATTATGCAAGAGAGAAAAATACATTATTGTTGGTAGATACTTATTTTTTATAGGTTTTTAAGGCCAAAATAAAATATTCATAGAAATAATTCAACCCCCATTGAATGGAAAGTTAATACTCGGTATTGTGCAACAGTTCAGCTAACAAGTTGGCCCAACTACATAAATAAGAGAAATGGAATTTCATTCCCAACGGAGAGACGCGGCACGCGGAAATATGCTTTACCGAACAGCTAGCATTCATAATATGTCACATCACGGTCACGTTTACAAAACTTAACACTATCGTTTGACATTTGAGAATAAAAACCGTGCAAACGGATGTCTCTATATGTATCGCCGCAAAAATTATATGCTGTATGATATTTTTCTTACTAAACTACCGGTTTTGTTGATGAAAATAGTTTAAATATTATATTAGAAACATTTTATTAAATTCGCACAAATCTCACACTGCCCATTGTATGGGGTAAGGCTGCAGCAAGAGTAACTATTGATCTCAACATGGGCCATGTAGGGAAGTTCATTGACCTGTGGACCGATTTGGCCCAAAAAAACTGACAAGGTGTATTTTGACCTCCTCTTTCGAATTCTGAAAACAGAATTGAAAAAATTTGGCGCGTTCGAAAGTTAGAGTGTGGAATGTACCTACTTACTGACGGACCGACGGAAAGCAATGGTGAAATGGTAATGTATCTGGCGGTACATAATAATTCACATGCCATTTAATGCGTCAATTAACCTACCCTACTAGATTTTTCGATGAAAAAAACAAACACATGTGATTACACATGAAAAAAACAAATTAATGAAAATTTTCAACAAAATAATTTCGTTTTTCTTTACCCACTCGAGGAACACAAATAAATTTTTGAAACTAATTTCAGAAAATTTCTCAAAGAAAGTGTCATTATGTAAAGAATTCATATATAGTTATTCAAGAATTACTAATTTGATTCGTTGTAAATCCTAAAACCTACATTTAAGATGGCAAGAGAAGTGAATATATTTTGCAACTTTGCAGTACTTTTGCAAATTTATTTCCGAGAAATATTTGGAATCATGCTCTTCTAATATTGGAGAAAAGTGAACCACTGTAAATCTATCTGTATAAGTCTAACTGGCAAACCCACTGGATAATACTATATGTTCGTATGCCTTATACTTATAAAAAATAACCGCAATAATATTGTGTAATAATATCGCCCAACAATACTCATAAAAAGTTTTACTCATGCTCAATGTTTGTTAGGTTATGCCAATTTCATATTGCATTATGTATACAGGACAGGGAGGAAAGTCAGGATCAAAATCATGAAAGGAAAGTCTCCTGGCCTTGACTTTACTTGGTGTAGACATTCCTCTAAAAGCGTTGACTTAATATTATGATTACAGAGTACAGTATATACTTAGGCTGCCGGCAGCTAGCTAATTTCTCCAGCTCACGCAAGCTACCCGACCGCTGCGGCCATGATTAGGATTATATTATTATATTTTTCCGTTACATTGCATGTTAGTTGATTGGAGTGGGCGACATCAGTAGATTAGGAGAACAAGTAAGGTCACGGCCCTACCCGAATTATTACACACATTACACTACATCATATTCACCATAATATATTGTAGGAACAAACAATTCCTAATTACAAGGCTTGGCAACCTAATTCCCCTAATGAGTCTTTTGTTGCGCTCCATACATTATTAGTACATTTCCAAAACAAAAAAGACGCTTGTTATTGATTGAGATTGAAATACGAGATGTTGTGAAATGAAGTTTTATGATGAACGGAATTTGTTCATCATTTTGGTGTAGCCACATGCACATGCAATATACTAGTTACTACACTTGGATACAATTGCATTCTGCATTGCCAAAAAACCACAAAAATTAAATATAAATATGTAGGTCACTTTGTTCCTGTATTATAATCTTACCATATCAAGCATCATAAACCCAAGGGTTTATGATGCTTGATACAAACCGTCAGACTATAAGGTTATAGTCTGACGGTTTGTATATGTATTGCCATATTTCAGTTCAAGATTGCAAACTTTCTTCAACATGGAAAGGAGTGATGTATTTTTATTTTCTACCTATTATGTCATTGTTTACGATACATACGTGGGAAATGGCTATGGTCTAAAAATCTCACATTATAATTATGTAACCGCTATAGTACAGTGTCTTTCTTATTAATTTGTTAAAGTATGTTTACAATGAATAGATATTTATTGTTATTCTATTGTATTAGGTGTCTGAAAATTAAATTAAAATTTTAAACAATCTACAGGTTTCGAAATAAGAAAACCTAAAAGATAACTAAGCAAATTAATAAACATTTTGTAAACATTGCCTAAACATGAAAACAAACTAAAATTATTAAGTATTATTTGGAATATGATGCGAAGATTCATAGCGGCAAGATTTCAGGAATATTTGTTCCATGATTTACATATCTAGCTTGGTTAGCATTCTAAAGGGAAATTTTGGACTGAAATTAGTAAGATTGTTAATTTACATGGGAAGATGGCAAAGTTTAACTACGGCAATACGCTTACGTGCAAAATTAGCGGTGTAACAGTTATATATTTTATTATTACAACCATATATTTGATTATGAACCCGGCTTAATAATGCATTTCTATTACGTTCAATACAAAACTCTTATCAGTAGTGCGCACTTATTATGCAGCTAGTTTTCGATTCCTGATTAGTGTGATTAGTTTTATTGATTTTAGCCTCCATTTACAGACAATACAAACAGAATAAATAAATACAATAACATTAATTAATGTAAATTAGGTAAATTAAATATTACAATATTCATGTCATGTTTACATGTTAGCTTTACCTCTTTAATATTAGTAAGGGATGTTCTATTCAAGAGTGTGTGTACAGTGCATAATAGTATTCTTATATCTATTTCTTTCATATTGAAAATTATTTCATTATACACACATGTTGCGCATTAAAAGCAAAGAGTTAAAATATGTCCTTAAATCAAAGGAAAACTTAAATGCTGATGTCAATAAACCGATTTGTAAAACATGGATTAAGTAGTAATCCCATGATAAGATAAGCAAACAAAAATCCTGCAGTTCACAGAATCCATCGCACATATTTTAAAACAAAGCATAAATAAAGTACTATGTAGATTACCTATGCATCCTGTTGTATACTTTTGCCCTTCTGTGGTTGTGAATTAGCTCATCTCAAATGAGTCATTCAGTAAAGTAATTTTAATGTGTCGAGTACAATGCAATTTACTTTCACGTTATGTACCTACTGTACTTATACCATATTTGCAAAATCTATTTATTTTTGTTGCCCGACATAGTCGCACAATTACAAATACACGGTAATAATTAATGATGATGAGGTGCCTGGATATGGGCATAAATTAGCTACAGGTTATACAAATGGTTAAGATAAAAAGTACAAACACCATACTAAGCAAATGCCTTTAGTCCGAAAAATATTTGTGAAATTAAATATGTAAATCCATTCACCTGGGCTTCATATAAGTCATAAATACTATATTGTTGGCACATTAATTTTAAAATTAAAATGTCATTAGACTAAATGCGTGAGTATAGATTTCTAAGATAATAATTTCATATCGTCTATTTACTTAACATATACATACCTAATGTATGTTTGTAAATGGTATGTCGTTGCTTTTCTTTCCGTAATCGGAAATATTTCTATACAAAACAATTTATCACCCATTATGATCACATATTATTGTATTGTCTGTGGCTTTATCCACGCAGCTCGTATTGGACTTGAAGTCATTGTTTACGTTCACAAATAATTCCTAGTAGTAATGACGAATTTTCCCCTGTATACTACGCAGTTTTCAACTTTTTTATCAGTATATCATCTGTAAACAAAGTTTCATGAAGTTTCATTGCTAATGTTATACCTAATCAGCTTGATAATACAATTCCGAACATTGAGAACCAAAGCAAACGTGTTTGATAATAAAATAAAATTTAATTTTGAATGGAGAACTCAAAATTAAAGTCGGTAACACATACAAGAAACCGTACTTTAGACAGTCAAAGATTAATAATTTACTAAATCATATTTGATCTTCATTTTGCAGTTTTCAAGAGTATTGATTTCTGATGACTATAAAATGTCATTAACTACCATAGGACATAATTACTAAGGTATATTTCCAAAATATCTCCATACAATTGCATAATAGTTTTAGAGTATTTCTGTTATATTCGTAATATATTTTGCTGAATATGTACAGATTATTGCCTAGTGAGAATTTTGCACTAATTAGTAATATTAGTACAATACAAATATTTTATTATTTTTACAGGAATACGTATTTGTATTACAATCAAGACGATGGATGAACGCCAGGATAACAATACATTACAAATATTTTCCAATATCACTAACTATGTTGGACTTTCTTCAAGATATAGCATTATGGTAGCTGAGAGTGAAGTACACTATAGTAATTGGGAATGGGCTCGCTACTTAAAAGCTGCCACCTTCGTCATTATAATTTTACTAACGATAATTGGGAACTCACTTGTGATTTGCGCGGTTGCTACCCGAAAGAATTTGCGCAACCCGACTCATCTGTTTATTGTAAATTTAGCAGTGGCTGACCTTTTGGTAGGCATTTTGGTGCTCCCTTTCTTGGCAACATTGCAAGTGACTGACGTGTGGTACTTTGGACAAAAATATTGTACTGCTTGGATGTGCATTCATTTTTGGTTATGCTCCACCTCCATTTTGTCAATTTGTGCAATTTGTCTGGATAGATACATCGGAGTGCGCTACTCGCTAAAACACAGGGAAATTATGACTGGGAAAATGATAAGGAATGTCATTATTGTTGTGTGGGTCCTCGCCGGATTGCTGAGTGTGATTCCTATTTTCGTCTGGCCTGAACCAATTGACGATAATGTGGGGTTTGCTCCCACTTGTAAAAGCAACGAACAGTTGGGCCATGTTCTTGTTGTCAGTATTGGTATTTTCTATATTCCAGTAGCAACGATTCTTGTCCTTTATTGGCAAATCTACAGAGTCGCCATTAATCATTTAAGTTCGATTCAAAAAGGATTCACAAAATGCAGGGGTTGTGTTGAAAATCTACGAATTCATGTTGGCATTAAGAGCAGCATCATCAGCATTGAAACTATCGAGACTACAACAAGTTCTTTTTCGTCACAAAACCACCTCCTAGCCGCAACCCATAACAAGCAAACTTCTACTGCTAAGAAAATGATCATTGTCGTTGGGGCGTTCATTCTGTGTTACTTCCCCTTCTTTACAATGTTCCTTGTACGATGTCTGCGCAAGGACTGTGTCCCAGATGAAGTTTACAAAGCTTCCGGCTGGATTCGGTATTTTAATAGTTGTCTCAATCCGATGATTTATGCCGCTATGCTTTCGTCTTTCAGGAAAGCGTTTAGAGAAATATTATGCAGAAAGAAATAATTTAAGCTCCATTTGAATGTATTTTTAGTTATGTGAAGTACTGTGACTAATTTATTTTGTTTACCTTGCTGTTTACAATTCAATGACAATTATGACTTCTGTGGACATCAGTGGATAACATTAATACTTTTATTAGCAAGTTGACATCAATACAAATATACGTACTTTTCCGGTACGTGTGACATCAACGTAATTACTAGCAAGACTGACTAACTTTTCCAATTCTATCATGTATTTATCATTCAATCATTATAAACAAGTAATAATTCTATCACTAATCGTAGCCATAGCACTCCTATAACAAGAACATACTCCACCCCGTGAGAAGTCTACGATTGATCACTAATTGGGTTGACATCCGAGGGGTTTGACCATTTCGTCCATATGGAGAAGGTCGGTAAGAATTCCTTGATCCATCTGCTCCAGAAATGATCTGCTAGGTTTTTTGACATAAGCCTCCTATTCAATTCAGCATCTACATCCAGCTTACTCCATTTGTCATAATCCAAAGATTTTGGCAGATTTCTGATCCTGTTTCCGTTGCCTCGAATGGGGACACAGGTTGTTCCGCTTACGACTTCATCGTCTTTGTTTCCCGATCCTTTTATCCCATTCATAGAAATCATCCGATCCAAAATTTCATCCTGGATAGTCTCGTATCCCCTTCTCTTTAGCTCTGGATAATGACGTTTTATGTCTCGATTATCCTTCAAATTTGTTAATTTCTGATCCGTTTCTTCACTTGGTGAATTTCTTCGATCGGGAAACAAAGACGATGAAGTCGTAAGCGGAACAACCTGTGTCCCCATTCGAGGCAACGGAAACAGGATCAGAAATCTGCCAAAATCTTTGGATTATGACAAATGGAGTAAGCTGGATGTAGATGCTGAATTGAATAGGAGGCTTATGTCAAAAAACCTAGCAGATCATTTCTGGAGCAGATGGATCAAGGAATTCTTACCGACCTTCTCCATATGGACGAAATGGTCAAACCCCTCGGATGTCAACCCTAATTGTGACCAATCCTAGATTTGTCACGGAGGTGGAGTATGTTCCTGCTAGGAATACTATGGATACCATATAATGTTACTTTACTTTTTGTTTAATTGTTAGAAATGCATGATGAAAGAAAAGTTATGAGTCAGTCTGTTACGAAAGTCAGTTGAGGTAACACGTACGGATAATACGTAATTGGTCTTGATGTCAACGTGTCAATAAATACTTAAATGTTACCCACTGATGTCCACAGAACTCATAATTGTCATTGAATTGAAAACACTTGCCATTAATGTTGGATAATAAACTCCAATTATTTATTTATTAAAATCGCAATTGCGTAATATTTACTACGTAATTATACTACATATTTGTGTGCTTAAGGGCGGCTAGATGCGTATGTGACAATAACATCTTCATACAATATGCTAAGTAATTGTAGTATCATCATTTCCAAAAGAAATTAATGACATGGGTGGTAGGAAATCAGAGTAATAATATTTTTATACTATACTATATTGCTTATATCATGAACAATTTTTCCGTAATAATATATAATTTCGCAGATGAAAGCAATACATGACAATATTTGAAATAATGCACACATTCTAAGAAGAGGGAAAATGGGAGTTTGGAAAAGTGTATGACGTGAGTTTGTCAGATTCCTTAATAAATTGAAACTTTCTCTTTTTCTCCCAGCATAGTAAATATTTTCCCACAATATTCGGATCCCGGATGCAAACATTGAGTTTAACAAAGGGTGCGCTTTCTCGGACAAATGGGAGTGAAAGTAAAATGTTACCCACTGAGAGAAAAAAATGTCCTTCACATTGTTGCACCGTAAATACGGGTATTTATTTCGAATTAGTAGAGTTTCCAACTGCGTAGCCCTTATTTCAAGAAGACCCGTACTTTTGTCAGGCAACTTGGCCAAAAGTTCAGGAAATGCAACCTCAGAATGATCCAAGAAGAAACTCCTTGTAGCATTTACTTTTATTCGCTGGAAATCTATTTTATGGTGTTCTTTAAATCTTTCAATTTCTTCTGGTTTGGTTTTCACTACACGGTATCCGTATTCAAATAATAGATTAGTACTTTCTATCCTTTTTGGTTCATAAGGAATTACAACATTGGTAGTAAATTTTGCAACGTATTTCTGTTGAATTATGATTAGCATCAGGGAAATTGCAGAAAATAATCTTTTTCGTTTGACATCACTTCCTAATGTTGCCAAACCGAATACTACCCATAGAATATGAAGACTCGCCCAAAAACTTTTGTAATAAATACTTAATAGTACAATAGTTAGCAAAATGCATAGCCAGACAAAATTATCAAACGGTTGTAGCACAATGTATGGAAAATATTCATTCTTAGCAAAAGAAAGAGTTTGGCAGTAAAAGAAACTCAGCTTATCCCAATGGAGTATTGAAAGATTCACACTTACAGCACTTCTTGTCACATTTTGGCATTTGGCTGCAAAAAAATAAAAAATAAAATTAACAATACGCCAATTTTCGGATTCAAAATTTAAGAGAATTTGTTTGCACATTTAAAATATAAAATAAACTGGTATAGTAACCACTATAAATGCCCAGCGAAGGGTAATATTAGTCGAATCTCACATCGCCCCACATAATACAGTCCGTTTTTGGTCAAATCTCACAGTGACCCAATAAGTTGGGGCATTGAGAGAAAATTAAAATTTATCATTGAATTTGAAATCCATTAACACAATTCAAAAAGGTTGAACCGTTTAAAAGCTACAGAGTAGTTTATCTTACAAGACGTACCCCCTGTACCCCTTGGCGTAGTCCGATGTGGACCATTTGCAATCCCCTGAGAGCTATGATATCATTGAACATCTATGCCAAGTTTGGTTGAAATCCGTCCAATACTTTAAGCATTATTTTGTATACGGACAGACGGACGGACTGACTGTACGAATCCATATTTATGGTAATAATAATGATGGTAATAATGGTAATAAAGTAATAACAAAAGGCAGTTCTACTTGTCGTTGCAGAGAATGCCTCCAATTCCAAAGTTACAATACATTTAAATCGTAACTTTGATTATTATGCATAATATTATGTAAAAGCATTACACCTACCGTGAGGTAGTGGAATCCCCCAAACGAAACAAAGGACAAATGTAGGTCGGGCAATTTTTCCTTGGAAAAATGTAATGTTTAATTTATTCGATAAAATGTCAAAAAATACTTCTGCAGTTACTCCGTTTTTCCACGATTTTTTCATATAATTTTCAGTTGAGCCATTGATTTTCCCTAAACCAATTGAGTGTACTAGCAGAGCATTTCCATAACCTTCTGAATGCTTTTTATTGATTAACATTCTCATCCGGTTAATACTATTTAACGGAAGTAAATCTATAGTTTGACTATCACACATATAGCAAAGAATAATATATGGCCTACCAATTGTTGAATTTTCTCCAAAAAATATTACCAATTTTGGATATATTGACATAAATTTACTACTTGTAAAGGTTCTATGTAGTGATTTGCTAGATGAGGCGCTACTGGATTGCAGCAATAGGGCAAGAAATAAAGATGTCTTTGATTTGGTATAGCCTGAAGTTCTTACAAGCTTTGATAGATCTGATATTATCGATGAAATTATAATTATATAATTGCATCCTCCTTTAACACTAAGGTTGAGATAATACCAGTTTTGATTTTGACTTTGAATTGAATTATTTACAAATAACTGAATGGTTAGAGGATGCTGATGGTACTGGGTTACAAAGGCTTGTGTATATGGTGCACAATTTACACTTATATTATTATTAGCACCACACATAAAATGAAGAGAACAGCTATTAGGTAAATAAGGAACCCATTTGAAGTCAATTTTCGAATGTACAAATAAAATATGGCTTACCATAAAAAATAATTTGTAAACGAATGTCATTTTTTATTAGGTACTAAACTGATATTTCTAATTTACTTGTTTTTGCCTTGCTCTACAACGAATGTGTGTCAGCAGTGAAATTGCTTTCATTTAAGGTACTCTACTTATGATTAGTCAATTTGTGTTAAATAAATAGGAGTAATTGAAGCTGACATTTTGAAATTTAGCTTGGCTTCTTTCCTTTCTTTCGAAAGTCGGCCTAAAAATAATGATCCAAATTGTTGGGAGATAACGATGTTCTGTCCCAAGTTTAAACAAAAGATGTTTTACGAAAGAGGGTTACAACAAAGAAATGGCAATTGTCTAGACTCTGGTACTCTTTGTCAAATCTCCAAAATGCTCCACCTGAGTTTTATTGTTTTGCGTGCACTAAATTACATTTTGGAAAAGGTAGGTGGCAATGGGAAAAAAGAATGTACTGGAGTGCTACAAGGTTACAGCAAAGTCACAGACGGGAAATACGCATATGGTTTATAATACATTGTATAATTTGCATTACACAATTCCTAAATTAGTGAGTTGAGCTCTGTATTTCCGTAATGTAAGCCCTAGTTTGGCAAATATTTAATGTAGTACTTATACCGACCTATCGTTTTCAAACTGTGTAAAAGAATATATATTCATAAAGTGTATATTATTTGACTAGATAAGTCAAAAATATATTGAAAATTACGCAACCAATGAACTACTATACCTTTTTGGCAAAAGTATTCGATTACTACACTCTGTAGGTATATACTGTTTGTATGTAGAGCATTTGGAGATATGGACGATTCTTTTATTAAACTACTTATATGAGTTTTGGGAATAAATATTGTTAGAATTATGTCGCTGTTCTAAATTTTCACTATCTTATGATACTTACGTATTGTCGAGTCTAAGTACTTACTTCAGGACTTGAAGGGATATTGATGGCGTCAGACTTGCGAAGATTTCTCATTAAGAAAAGAAACGGTCATGCAATTAATTACTGATACAATTTCTTAATGCTATTGGCCATTAAGTGTCTCGATAATTTAACACTAGTCGTACCAAAGGTATTATCTACTGTGTGATACCAAAGGGGACACAATTGTGCCCAACATGCAAAAA
>JAQFYC010005930.1:0-13211 GCA_034694165.1 Tomocerus mixtus | reverse complement strand
CCATTAAATAAAGTGACGTGATACACTTAAATACTTAACTATGTGTAGGTAGATGGGTTGATACAAATTTTCCATGAATCGGAATGCAATGTATTTTCCTTTAATTTTATGTTATCAAATATTTATCAAAGCAAAATGTTAGTTGGTTGTGGTTGAGATTGAAAACATGAAGACATTTGAGACAAAAGAGATTATCTCTCTTAGTTTATGAGATGTATGTATGTAGGTATCTAGAGTAAGTTGATAAGAGAGATCGGCATTCTTTGCTTTCACCGGGAGAGCGAAGCGAGTGTTTGGGAGTATGCAGGAGTATGTACTGAATTCAATTTATTATGTGATGATAAGTTAAGTGGATAGGGAAGTTGGATTAGATATTTGATATTATTGTGCGCGGAGTGCTAAGGATGTGCGACTACTTATAGGTTAAGATAGGATAGAGGAGTAGTGTTTCTCATAAGTAGGATAGGGATAGATAGAGACTCATTGTTATGGAAAATGTTAAATAGATAAAGCGTCTCTTCTTGTGTATTGTAAAGGAATGAATTGAGTGCGAGCAAAAAATGGGCCCTTGAGAGAGAGAGAGAAAGAAGGGATAGCTAAGCTTAGCACCCCGAGGGCCCTTTGTCGGTACAACTCTCAGGCGTAAATAATTCTGTTTCACGCTGGGGAGCCTTTCATCACATTCCTTTCCTTCCCATACTTTACTTTACTTCGTGCCTCCAAGGACTTCACTATTCCTCCGTCGGCTTCTCCATATTCTTCTTCCCAACGAGGACTTATCAACTTATCCATACCTGTAGTTAGATACCAGAACAATTTGACGGTGAGTTCCTCCCGAACAATATCTCCAGTACAGTCCAGTCGCCTTTCATCCTCTTTCCAGTCATCTCCGGAAATTTTCACTGATCCGAATCTGACGGTGACGCTGACCCCAGTGATATTCCTCCACTATCGGCCAAGAATCAAAACCAAAATCAAGACAAGCATCTCCTCATTCTCATTCTCATGAAGAATCCTTATCAGAAGAAGAGGATCAGAAATTATTAGTTATGTTGTGGTTGTGTTGGAGTGTGAAATAGATCGGTGTGTGTCTACGTGTATGTAGAGTGGTCTTGCCTGGCCTAGCCTGGTGTTGCGAGATTTTTATTGTTCTTGTTCCTGTGTATTGTTGATTTGATTGTTGTCAGTTGTTCTATGTATTTGTAAGTAGGGGAGTGAGAAGGTGAGTAAGTATAAGCCGTCTTCTTCTCTTTCTTCTTGTTCTCCGTAGCTATGAAATGAAATGAAGCTAGTAGTACATAGTAGTCAATATTGCAGAAGAGGAACAGAAAGAGAATGAGTTGGTGTTGGTGTTGGTCTGCTCTGCTCGTCGATGGACTGATGGAGGAGACAGGTAGGAAAGAATAATAATAAAGAGAAGACAGAGATAAGTAGTTTCAGTTGAATTGAGAAGTAGTCGTGTTACATAGTGTGTGTATCGTCATTCCTCTTCTACTGTAGTGAAGTGATCCCTAACTATAACAAGGTACGTACCTCACCTGCTTTGCCTTGGAGAGTTAATAATTGTTGTTACGTATTCACATGTATGTTGTATTTGTATTTGTATTAAGTGTACAAAAGTAAGTGAATGATATTATATTATGCATGTATGTATGTATGTACCTTAGAGAGGAGACAGGACTGTGGTCTGGACAGAAGATCGTATCTGGTAAAGAAGAAGATATATGAAGCTATATGTAAGTGTTGAAGAGAGTGAGATAGAGCTAGAGAAGAGAGAGACGTGAGAAGAAGAAGTTAGAAGGAGAAGATTGGATGTGGACGGACGTCGTGATCGAGTTGCCCGAGGCTGTGTGTCTGAGTGTGGGAAAATGGTAAAATGATAGGAATACTCCTATTCGCTCTGCTATTCAGGTGAGCATTTACTTTATCAAACTTGTTAATTTTTTATTCTATCAACACTTATTGATAATTCAATGTCTCTTGTCACCGTACAGAGAGTCCGAGAGTTTCGGGGCAGATTTCCTATGCAGTCGCATTCCGGGTCTCAATGCTAAACAGAGGGATATTTGCCAGGTATAGAAGCAAAGCAACAATTCTTTTCTTCTCACACCCGCCCGAGTCAGAGCCGACTCCATCCATCTGTAGAAAATTAATTAGCAACAGTTTTTACATATTTATGCAAAATTATTCTTGTGTTTTTAACAGAATTCTCCAGATGCTCTTGTGGCTATTGGCGAGGGCACCAAGTTAGCTCTCGCAGAGTGCCAGCATCAATTTAGACTCAATCGTTGGAATTGCTCCATTGTCGGCTCAGAAATTTACGGACATGTCCTTGTTCTCGGTATGAATTACCTACAATTTGTTTTTGCACATTTATTTATGAAAATGTCGAATCTCTGTAGTCACAATTTACTTCCTAGCTCGTTTTTGTATTAAAATACTTTTCGATAGACATATATGTATAGTAATTTTAAGTTCTAAGATATTTTCTAACTAAATATTCTATTTTTGTCATAGTTATACCATTAATATCAAAAAATGTATTGTGAAGATATAATAGAACCTTGTACTGTGTAAGCTCTAATATTGTCTCATGTTTTGTTATTCAGGATCACGTGAAGCGGCCTTTCTCTATGCAATTTCTAGTGCCGGAGTCACATACGCCATTACACAAGTATGTCGTGTATCTTTGTTTTATTCGTGTTAATAATAGTAATATTATCTAACAAGGATCAATGGGAATGAAAACTAGAATAGATGTTGTTTGCTGGGAATGAGGATATTTATCTGTAGAGAATCTTAAAACATTGAAAACTATGTATGTATGTGCAGTATTAATTGACAGGACAGAGATGAAATGATTATGTTTGTTTGTAGAGTTGTGCCCGTGGGAATATCTCGACCTGTGGCTGTGCCCCACCCACGACGATATCCACCACCTCATCCCCCTCGCCAGATTGGGGAGTAGCCTCCGGATGGAGATGGGGAGGATGTTCTGCCGACGTTGATTATGCGGTCCGTTTGTCTAGAAAATTTCTGGACTCCAGAGAAGTAGAAGGGGATGAAAGAGCACGAATGAATTTGCATAACAATCGAGCAGGTCGAAAGGTCAGTTTTCTCCTTTCATCTTATTTCTTAACTGGAAAAATTGTCTTTCATTCTTAAGTACGTTAAGTATATAAATAATTGTGTGAATATTGCTGTTGTAGGCGGTGAAAAGCACGTTGGAGACAGAGTGCAAATGTCACGGTGTGAGTGGTAGTTGCACGCTTCGTACGTGCTGGCTCAAATTGGCTACTTTCCGAAAAATCGGTGAAAAATTACTGCTAAAGTACAAACGGGCAAAACTTTCGGTTCGTCTTTATTTAACATTTCATTTTTCTTACAAAAACAGTTTGCATTAATGTTTATAATGAAAAGGTTTAGTCAATCGATTGACAGTTTTGGGTACAAAAAATTCATGCGATTTTCTAGAGATATTTGTTGCAACAATTGAAATGCAGCAGGCTTTAATGGAAATGTATTTCTTGAGATTCATTTAATGTTAGTACTTTTATTGTAAACAACTCTTACGGTATATATTGTGAGAGGAATTAGAAATACTACTACTATACTACTTACTATAATTACATTGTACTATTATTTAATAATAAGGTATTTAATTAATTATAAATAAAAAAGTAAAAAAATAATGATTGTTGTGTTTCAGAGCAAGAAGCGTTCCGAGTTGAGTTACATCGATCCCTCTCCAAATTATTGTGAATACAACGAGACGGTGGGCTCTCTGGGCACGCGGAATCGTCAGTGTGTCAAAAGGGACAAAGACAACAACTGTGACATTCTCTGCTGTGGGCGGGGTTACAATACCCACCAAATCAACCGGAAGTGGAAGTGTCATTGCAAGTTCCGTTGGTGTTGCGAAGTTGTGTGTCAGGACTGCAGTGAGATCGTTGAAGTCTACACTTGTAACTAAACTCTAATCCTACAAGTCCTACTCCTAAGAAGATCCCAATGTATTTTAGTTTTAAATTGAACAAATGGACTCGTTGATTCTCTTTTGGTTGGTATTGTCGTAACTGTGCCACCCCCAGAGAGAGGACATGAAAGTGCCTTAGTTTCACTGAACTTCGTCTGCTCACCGAGTTATTATAGTATTATACAAATAGTATTGATAATGTGACTGACAATATATAATGCGTAAGTATATTCTAAGGAATCAAGTGTGAGATTAGTTTGAGATTAGAATTTTATCTTGCGAGATTCGCACGGAGATTAGATGGAGGGAGGGAACGGTCTTCTACTTTTAGCTAGTTATTATAATTACGTACAAATACAAAGACGAGGAAATATTTGTTGAAGCTGATTTGATTGAGTTGTTTTGGAAGGAATCCAAATAGCAAATGTACAAACAGTTCAGTTCACTGTGTGGTGTATTGTGACACAAAAACAGGAACAGTTCGCTCACAATAAACTAAATAATCGCTCATAACTTATTGTAGTTTAGTATTGTATTCTCTACTTCTAGTTAGTAATTATGTAGAGCAAAATGTACAAGTATCGTTCGTAAATAAGTACCCATCCACTCAATAGTAAAGGGAGCTACTTATTTAGTAAGTAGTTAAAGCTAAAGATGAATAAATTAGTGTACACTGTGACGTGTGCTAGTTAAATAGTAAGTTCAACAGTTTGTTATTAGTGCTCTATTGTCCCACGCCACGCCCATTCCAAAATGTTGTTGTGGACTTGACGGGCAAGCAAACAAGACTCTCGTCGTAAATAATGGAAAGAGCCAGGAAACTGAAGCAGCCACTTAGGATACTACGACTACAAGACTACAAGTACAAGGATTATCTCAAAATAAATAGTGTAATGTAACAAGAGTGGGGAATGTAACTGTACTATACTATGGAAGATCATATATTTATTATAACGAAGATTCGGTATTTTGGAATGTATAGTTTGGGATTCTTGTTTTACGCGTGGCTCTGGCTGATTTGACTTGATTGTTGCTTTGTTAGTTAGTAGTTGATAGTTGATTTAATGTAGAATGGATTGTAAAAAAGGTAATTAATTATGTGAGCTAAGTAGCGAGTCTTTTGATATTTATGGAAAGTGACGAACCCGGTTTCTGTGAGGACTTGTCAGTTAATTACAATAAATAATGCCCTAACAATACAATTGTTTGGCAGAGAAGAGAGAATGAGCAACTTTGTGATTCTTCTTTTTCCCTTTAATTGCAAATGTCGAGTGTGGTGGAGGAATGGCATTCTTGGCATTTCACTTGACAGCACCAAATGAATTTGCAGTTGCAGCGATAGTCGTTGTGGGTGGTGACCTTTGTGTGTCCCCGTTTACAACAAAGGTTCTTGCAAGAGTCTCCGGCGGACTTCGTTGTACTGTTGCACTGTCTCCCTTTAGTTCCTGCTCGCATCAAAAATCAAAAATCCAACCACAAATTATTTACTACAGAATAACTCACGATCAGTGAATACGTGATACACACGTTTATAATTAATTATTCACGGAGTGAAGAGCAACTTGTTAAAGTCACATCCTTCTAATTGGCATGCATGCAATTGCAGAGTTAATTAATTTGAGAGAGACGCTAGATAATTAGTAATACGAAGATAAGTGGGACGAACCGTGAATGCTGAGGGTTTCGTTGCGAATGCAATAGTCAGGGGAAGGGTCGAGGTAGACGAGATCGTAGACGGAGGGCACTTTCACCCCATTCTTTTTGACTTGGAGACGCCCCTTCCTATTTAGCTTCACTTGCGTCGCACGAGAATAGCGGCTCTTCAAATCCTCACCTTAATAATAACAAGTAAGTGTTAGGTGCAAATAAAATGTTAATAATTTAAGAAGATCCAATTGAGTACGAACCAATTTCTCGGAAGGATGAAATCTGATGCCAACAAGTGACGAGGGCGCAGGAGCCTGAGACGCCGTGGCACTTGCATGCAATTTTAGCCTTTTTCAGCACTGACCTGCGACCTGCCTCGTTATTATGGAGATCCACCATCTGCCTGGCCTTCTCACGTTTTTTCTCGTGTACTTCATTTGTATCAAGAAAATTTTGAGTGAACCTGCAACAGAATATTAGAGAATCTTAAGTCATGTCATGAATTCATAATTAAATGGATTGCACATAGAAATTGGACTATTTGTTACTTGTATCCATATTGGAGGTTGTCGGCGCAGCCTCCCCAACGCCATTCCTCTTTCAAATCCCCAGGTCTTTGGGTTTTCCCACAACCACAGGAGGAGAGGGATCCGTCCCGACAGGAACGAGCCACGGATTGGGTCAACGCTGCACTCCAAAGGGCTTGAACCAAACTGATCTCCTTCGACCCTTTTTTAAAACACTTTTAATATTTGCGTACAAATACAGTAAAACTTTGTGAAATCTGAAGAGATGCTCGCTCACCTGTTTGCATTAAATCGGTCCACTTTCCATTTTCGATTAGCGAGCAATTCCAGTGATTGTGTCTGAATTGGAATTTACACTCTTTCAGTCCAACTCGGGCCCCCAAAATCAGGGGAGCCATGTGATCCTAAGAATAATAGTAATAAATCAGTTCTAATTAATTTCATACTAGAATTCATAATTACTTTTAAGAACTTTAAGAACCAATGGCTCCATTACAGGATACACCTACATCCATAATACATAAATATGTATTCTTTATGTAATTCGATGATAGAAAACACCAATGTCATTTTAGCTGTGGTGCGAACGGATCAATTTTGTTAAAAACTAGTAGGGAGGTTACCCTAATAAAATGCGTAAACCTAATGATTACTTCTTGTTAAATTATGATGACATGATTATGATTGTTCGTAGAATCACGTTAGCAATTTTACTTTCATCACTGTTATCTGGAATCTGTATAAAGGGTGTTCTGTTATTGTTACCTCGTGCTCATCATGAAATAATGAAAACATCGACACTCATTCATTTAAGTTGATGTTGAAATGATAAACGTCCAGAATAATCGAGCTACTCCTCTACTTTACCCTAAATGGAATTCTTCCGGTGTGGAAAAGAAAGTTCCATAATATTTGTATTACCTGCATCGATACTATGATGGGGCTGGAAAGGAATTCTAATTCAAAATTCAAATGAAGGAAATGTGAGAATAATTCTGAGAGAGAATTGATTTGCATTTGCATGAAAATATTATTATGATGATATCTTTAAGGAGTAGGAGGAGCACATTAATAATACGAAATGGAGAACAATAATAATAATGATGATGATAGTTTGTAGAGTAATGATAATGTGTTGCTGATTGAGTTTTCTAGTTTGACTTACGTGGAAGAGGGAGCATATTTTGATTTGCGTTTCGGAGAGTCCGTGCAATAACTCACAGGAAGGAAGGGAAGAATTCCTGACTCTGTCCGCCCACTCGTGCACATTTCTGTAATTTACAACCAAAATTTATCTCCGCACTAAACAAGATTTACAACCTGACAACTCAATAAGAGCAATTCCTCACTAACTCTGTATATCTGCAGTTAGTGCTGGATAATATTATGGTCCTTCTTTACAGATACAAAATATCAGAGACCAGTTACACAAACATATACACACTCACCAATTCACCATCACCATAATAAAACACAAAGTTGCCATTACCATACAGTCATCATCAACAAGAACATCGTATCATCGCATCGCCTCCCCCATTATTGTTCTACGGAGGAGATTGCATTGTCTACAGTCTACATACACCTATGCTTAGTATATAACTACTTCCTTTCCTAAAACACTTATTCCACAGGGACTACAATTACGATCTCTCCAGCAAAATCAATGCCAAGGTTTATATTTCAATCAGATTGAGTTTTCTTTGAGATACGCGAGATAAGCGAAATCATTCTCATGAAAGAAACATTAGAAAGGTATCTTTGGATCAGAACTAAGGGTAGAGTCCAGCATACAAGTCTTTGGAACTTCATCTCCCACATCACATACAGTACCACAGTACATATGTACACAACCAGCATACTTAATGTCAACATTTCTCAAAATACCGTCAATTATAATCGAATTTTGGAATTCATTGGTTGAGGAAACCCGAAAACATCTGTGTTTTGAATTATTTACAAATTATGCATAGCTATCACCATGAATTTCCAGTTTATAATCCAGTTTGTTGTCGTTCGTCTGCTCTTTACCCACTTAACTCTGGAAAGTTAACCCTTTTGCTCTTTACACATAAATGCAAAGCCTCCCTCCCATCTCATTTACTCCCAAGGCCTTGTTGTAGCTAATTATTCTACCGGGATGTGAGAACAAATATGTTGAAACTGTCAGAATTAAAATTTCACACATAGTGAGACGAATTGGCCCAATTTTCTCTTCAAATAACACACTTATGTAAATTACTTTACACATTTATGGAATATTTGATGGGATGCAATACATATACAATGCAGTATTGTAGTTTAGGTATGTATGTCGGTATTTAATTAAAACAGGAAGGGGAAAATATCTAATTTTGCATGAACAGGGAAGGGGTTGTTTCTTTCCTAGTAATAAATATTTGTCTGCTATAGATTCGGGAGCCTAGTGTAGGGAGATAGGGTGCAATTTCTGAAAATTCTACTATGTAGCTCCCTCCATGCTTCGTACATGTATACAATTTCATAAAGTACATAATAAACTAATGCTATTACATTCTACGATTCCTAATTTTTTGTCAAATATTACAGAAAGTACCTTAGCTAAGTATTTAAATGGGTGCAGGGACCTTGGCCTTGATGCACTTGAATTTACTCTATTGTATTTTACATATACATATTATATTATATTACATTAGATATCCATTGAGAGAGGCAGATCCCATTCATTCAGCTTAGTACCTGACTTATATGCTGACTTATTGCCACAATCAGGTTGTTGGAAGTTGTACATAGGATCGACCCGAAGAAACAAGAAACTTAACTGGTAAGAGTCCGTCAGTCACATCACAACCCTGCCATGGCATGCCATGAGATGAAGATGAGTTAGACAGTCACGGGGAATTAGATTCATAATCATATAAATATTCTCTCTATAGTATAATCCTACATAATACAAGTCTGTAGCCCACATTTGCATCTTTACATGCGTATATTCTAGTCTACGATGCGTAGTAGTCCCATAACTTTTGTTGTCGGTCCAAAGTCATAGAGCCAGCCTCTGAAGTTTTATGTGGGGTATCTTATGTAGCATATAGCTGAAGTATTTAAGAGTTGAGATTATTGTTATCATCAGTTATGGTATGGAAGAGGATTCCGGACAAACATCCAAGTAATCTCTAAACTATCTAAGTTCGTTAGCTTAATAGTGGTCACAATTCACAATATTGTACTATATAACCTATATACAGCTAATTAGATTACATAAGTACTTACCGCAACCTTAATAAAGTACATGCGTTATTATGACACACGTTTATTAGCTGAATGGAATTACTTATTAGATTGTTATTCATATGAATACATAAATAAGTACAGGTGCTCTTTAACGATTTGGAATGCAAGATATTATGGTAATGGTAAGAAAATCTGTTAAGGAACGTATTTAAGGGCATACCTATAGGTTTACTATTTATGTACATACATAATACATTAAAAGAAAGCTAGCCTTCCTATTTATTTTTATACCTACTTAATATGCTTGCATGTTTCTACATCTGTACTCTGTACTAGTAGTAGCTAGTGATGTTCAGAAGGGTGCTGAGCTACTGATACTCTGATACCGCGATGAAATGACCAAGAAGAAGAAGACGATGATGATGACAACGAAAAGGAAGTGTGAATCTGTACTAGTATCTATATATTGTACAGTACAAAGGAAATACTTGGCGAGGTGGAGGTGAGTAGTGAGTGTGTGAGTAATACTAAGAAGATGTAAAAAAGATGTTGATTTGTATTGTATTATGTGTATCTGTAAGTATAAGGAAGTTCGGAAGATGAGACTCACATCCAATGTGCATTAGCAGGAGGAGGTAGGAGAGCGGAGAAGGAGCCGAAGCCCAAAAGAAGACACACTAACAAAGACATTAGACAACACGTGTTTTCATCACTACACAACCATCTCCGTCCAAGAAGTCCAACGAAACTCTTCTTCCTTTACAACAACACTTTTCCACAGCAGCTAAGCAACAACAGCAATCTTCCTCCACTTTTTATCTCTCTCTCTGTGTTATAAGGCTGCTGTCCTGTCAAAATTATGTATAGGGCACCTTTAGAGAAAGAAAAAGTCTATCTGTATAGACTGTTTTATTATTATTTGTGATTTTTAGTTATATCTGTACAGATATGTTATGTATTCACTTGACTTTGACTGTGTTACGTTGGTTGTCTTCGTTTTCCTGAGTTGAGTTGACTTTGACTTTGACTCACTTCATCTTCCTTTAAGTTTAAGTCCTATGTAGAGTAGATAGTAAAATAAGTTTGTACATAAGGGTAGCAGGAGAGTAGGCAGTAAACGACGAAACCTGTTCCGCCACTTTATAACATCATTTCTCTCTCCTTCTTCTCAATTCTTTTATTCTTCTCTCTCTCTCGCCTACTATTTTATACTATTCTCTTCTTTATCTCATCTCTCTCCGAACTGACGAAGCTACAACTACAGCTACAGATGCACTTTATATGTACCAAGGTACCTTTAATGCATATTCAAAATAATATATTAAATACTTATGTGTTGGATTTTGATATAGTAGTAATAGTTTCCCTTCCTCCTCCTCCAGCAATAATGTCCAGAAGACATACACCTCTTTTGCATTTATGCTTACTGTTCCTGTGACGAAAGATTACTTTTTTCAAATTTTTGATGTTTACACATGCTAAGAACACAACGCAAGCTTTTTCTCGTGGAACTTTTACTTTTCGTCACTGAGATGCAATTGCATGCTTATTTATAGCATTGCTTAAGATTGGAGAGGAACCACAATTTATTGTTTGTTGGCGAGACTTCCAGTTCCAGTTCCAGTCCACTCACGAAATGAACTGATCTTCTAAGAAGATTCTTCTTAGTCTTTAGCAGGCCAACATTACACATCACACACAGAGACCATACCATAGAATAATTTATGGCTAGAGAAACCAGTGGACATGAAATCGCTTAATTAAATGAGATGGTGGCAACGGGCTCTTCAATTGTGTAACAAAAGCAGCATTCCGGGTACATAGTCCCCTAAAATCCACATGAGACACTTAACATTGAGTGAGATAAGGACACTTATGCACTTATACAATAAATGCACTCATGCAGATATAAAAATCCAGATGCTTCTTTTTGCTTAAATTGCTATACTAGAATTAAACTGCACTGAAAATACTGAAAATATACTGAAATTAATTTAAGAAGGGAAGAAATGGACGATACCCGCCTGACAAGATGGAAAAGAGTCAATGATCCAATTAAGTTGTGAAATGAGATGAGGTGAACTGCTGGTAACGTCCAACATGGACACCCAATGCCCACTCGTCTCGCCAATGCAATTTAATGTGGTTCAATTAGCAAAACTCTCGCACTAACAAACAACTTACTACTCAATTGCACAAACACGTTAACACTTACACACGCACACAAACACTTTTTGTACCCTAAAGAGCTACCAGGTATACCGTATGCCGTATGCACAAAGGTAAGACTTGCAGAGTAACTATTCCTACTCACACCTGCTCTACTTTATCCAAAATCCACAATATATTTGTAGCAACACCTTTGTGTAAGAATTGCGAATGTGTTTTACTCTAAAAATGTTGTTTTTAATGTGGTGTCCATACATTAATGGTCAAAGTGGTTGATTTCTCAGGGTTAGTCCATGTTTTTCTTAAAATGATGCCTTAGGTCTGTTAAACAAGGATTAAAATTGAGTCTGAATATTAAATTACATACAAACATATAAATACATACATGAATATTATTATTTCTTATGTAATATGCAGATTACTACATATAAAGGGGCAGAATAAAACCACACCAGATGTTGCAAATTGGTTTGACGTAAGTTTTATTTGATAACAGCCCCTTTTACGTCAATTACGACAAACGTGGATACTTTTTTGGTAAAACTATCCAAAAAATTATTTAGCTGTGTCGAAAATTCATTAAATTCAATACAAAGTCTCAATATATTGCGAAAATTCAATTTTCTCACTACGTATTGTCTGGAATTTATTAGTTTCTCAGAAAAAATTGATCCAGATTCAGACCTCCTTTCTTTTATTCGAAGGAAATGGAAATCTCACTTTCACTTGTTCACATTATCAATGAGAATAATTTATATACTTACATAAATAGTCTAGGTGTTTACTTTTTGACAGGTTGACAGGAAATTAATTTTTTATATATTAATTATGAATACTACTATAAATATTTGGGATTAAACTGAAGATGAAGAAGAAAGTAGTGCTTTTGAAGTGTTTGTTCCTGTCATGGAGCAACGGGTAGACTGAAGAGTTAAAAGCTAACGTTTCTATACCTATCTATCTGCATGGTGGCTTGGTTTTGGTTTTGGCTACCATTTACCATGAAATCTTTATGTAGTGGAAGTAGAGCTACAGACAGAGATGAGGAATGAATACTTTGGGAGAGGACGAGGATCGGATCGAGCTAAGCCCATCAGATAGGTAACAAGAATAACTCAACTACCGTTCTACTCTTCTCTGCCGACTATCCATGTAATGTACGTGATATAAAATCTAATGATATAATTTGTGGAAGATTAGAATTAGAGAAGAGGCTCTTTCGGCTATATTGTGGTGGCTTTTACATGCAGAGATGTCCTCTTCTAAAACTAAAGCTAAATCTAAAGCTCTTATTCTTTCTCCTTCTATTTGCATGTAGGTATTCCTGTAATAGCTCTACTAAGTAATGAAAATGAGGATATGAATGGAGAGCAAATGAATAATAATACTTTTAATGTAATACCTTTATGTATACAGCTATTTAGTGAGTGAATGAGTGTAGAGTGAATTGAATTCAATAGATTTTACAGTGAAAACTCCCTATAATTGACCAAATGGCAGTTAAACAATTTAAAAGATAACTATTTTAACTATTTTGTCAGAAAACTAATTTTATTTTGTCGTCAGATATTCATTATTATATGTATGCATATGCTACCGGCAAATCGGTAATAAGGCATTACCGGTAATGCCTAGGCAAAAACGGTAATGTTTCCAAAATTTCAGTTTTTGGGTCAAAA
>JAQFYC010005929.1:0-13221 GCA_034694165.1 Tomocerus mixtus | reverse complement strand
TGAATGGTCATACAAAGGAAAAACTCAAATGAAATCAAAATTTCCGCACGTTCAATATGAACAGATGCGAATCAAGCTCGCGTCCGTCTGATTCATATTCTAACCATTGAGTCCTCCTTAAGTACTAACTATATGGCACTACAGTGAAATCTTTCTTCTTGCTATATTTACTTTGTTGCACTGCTCGGTGAATCAATTTCTGTGTACGTACATTTTAACTAAAATATAGTGGTTTTTCATGAAATTATAACATCAAGCAAATAGTATTATCAGCTTCCTATTCCTACTTAGGTAGAATTGCCCATTCCTTCGATGCGATGATATACTTTCTGCTGTGTATATATGTCGACATTATATACACTTATAGTACACCTCATAGGTAAACGCTACTTGTCTTGCTATGAGGCTCAATCGGAGGTGAATAGACTTTTTGTTATTCAGAGGACAAAATTGGTAATTTTATATTTGCTTATCGCAATGAGCTAATACCTCTGCTGTATTTTGCATTTTTCATTTAAGGTTTAAGTCGTAGGGCTAATCCCCCAACTCTCGAAACAAGGCACTGCTAATGTTATGCCACGCATGGATATCATACCTTGTAGTTGTACTTTAATTATTCATTGTCAGTAAGGTTTCTTTTATCCAGCCCGCATTCGATTCTTTGTAACGCAACTAACAATAAGACACCATTTCTTAAATTGTATATCGTCACTAATTATTTTTTCACCTGAAAACAGTTACGTAAAAGTATTAGAATAAAATTATATTCATTCGAAATCGTTCAGTTCAATATATAATTATTGTGCAGTAAAGAGTCAATCTGTCTAACCCATACTATATACTTGTGCGTCTATAAATAAATAATAATTAGCCATTCTTAAAATTTTTTCGAGCTATTTATTTGGAAAATGTGGTGTGCGGTTTCAGCAGTTTTAATTGTTTGGATGTATCCAGGTAATGTTATGTCATGTGATGTATATTAAATTAAATGATTGCATATTAAATTAAAAATAAATGTAGAAAATGAAATTATTTTAAATGTTTCAGTCCTTGTTGCTGGTACTGGTGGTTCAAATTCTACTGGTGGATGTAAGCTGCCAGTAACCCCTCATAATGGTAACTTTGAAGTGGCAGGATGCGAAGGTGAGAGAGCCGACCCATTTTTTCCGCCCTGTTGGAAGGATGCTAATTATAATTACCCTACTGGACAGGTTAGTTAGTGTCGTTTGATTAGATTATCTTCGTAATATCTTCGCAATAGCGATATAATATGTATTTATGTGTTTTAGGTAGTGAAATATTTTTGCTATCCGAAATACCTCATACGAGGGACTAGCAAGATAACATGTTTAAAAAGTGGAAATTGGACTGCCCCTGTCCCTAAATGTTGCAAGCCTAGAAATGGAACGGTGTCTCTCCTGTCTGCCGAAAATGAAAATTTGAAACTCGAAAAGTCTTTCTCTTTGGGAACATTTGAAGAAAGTCCTGTACAGCGATTTGAAATAAGGCAAACTTCCATTTCTTGTCCTCCTTTAGTGTCAGCTAACAATGTTGAATTTGATTGCTTGTCTCCCGATGGTCGAATTAGTCATTGTGAACAGCCACCATATCCTCCATATACTGTAGCCCATCTGAAATGTGCCAAGTAAGTATGAAATTGTGTTTTCATGAACATAAATATGCGTGCTGACGTCTTATTGAGTTTTTAGTACAATCTGTGTGCAAGTGTTCCATCCAGTGTCCAAATATCTTTTTATATTGCCTTTAGTTTTCAATTTATAAGTTTTAATAAATTGCCGTAATAATACACATAAATTCTCCAAATTGCAGGTACTACAAATCTGCAGGAGAACTGGCATACAGATACAGAAAATGTAAACCTGATGGAACGTGGAGCAGAGAAGGTTCTATTACTTGCATTTCAGGTTATCAATATCAAATCCTTTTCATCGTGTTATCATTTTTAAGTATTTGAAATATTTATGCATATTTTACGTAATGGTTCTAAAACAATATCCTCAACAGAGGTTATTACATTGCCTCGGATGCAATATGCAATCCATTGGGGATATAGTATTTAAGTGGTTTTAGTGCTGACGAAATGCAAAACTAATAGAGTTCAGCGTTGACGAGATAATTACAATAATTAGTAATGTCACTAATCATGTGAACGGTGATCATTAATGTTTTCATCATTGTGTCTGATAATTTAAAATGTTTTCTTAAAAGTTTATCATGGCTATGGTATAATAGGCAACAAACTAAATTATCTATTCTGTGCTTACAAAGTGTTTTCGAATTAGGTAGGTCGTAGATATATACTAGTACCTGTGTTTCTTTTATTAGTAGAAGCATATAATATATACGTATACCTACACAGTACTTAAATTACTAAAAATATACAAGCTTTATGGCTAAACTATTGTGCAAAATTTGTAAATTATACACAGTACGCAAAATGAATGCATTACATAATTAGAATTTGACCTTTTTACTCAATTAACATTTTTCTTCCCTTCATGTATGTAGATTGTGGAAAATCAGATTCTGCAAAGACCCCATTGATAACGAATGGAGTCGCTTCAGTAAGAGGGCAATTTCCTTGGCATGCAGCAATTTATATAAGGAGTCAAAACGGAAGCTATGATTATATTTGTGGAGGATCTCTTATATCACGCTATGTCATCTTGACAGGTTAATTTGCTCTGCTACTAACTACAAATTGCCTATATATAGTTATATTACGAAAATACTGATGGTATACAATGAATATTAAGGGCAAAATAGCTTACTTATGAAAGGTTAACAATGCTAGTATTGCGTATATACTAGAAGCGAGTCATGAACAGTCGATATGATAATATTTCAGTAGGTAATTGAAATTGATAGTATATGCTAAAACATTGATTGCCTTTTTTGTATCTGCAGCTGCCCACTGCGTGACATCCCAATTTTCTGAAAAGCCAGTTGACACAAATAGACTTACGATTGTGTTGGGAAAATTCCACCGCTTGTTTGAAGCCAAAGAGACAAATACTCAACAAGGGCATGTGAAACAAATATTCGTCCATCCAAGCTATTCTTCTTTAAACTTTGATTCGGACATTGCTCTAATTACACTTCAGTCTCCCATGGAATTTTCATTTTTTGTTCGTCCCATCTGTTTCCCTGAAAGCTACAATTCTCTCATTGAAGAGTATCAAATACAGGAAGGAAATGTAGGCACGGTAAGCAAACATATTATTTATTTTGCATTTACAACATAATTCGGAAGCTTACATAAGACTATTGACATTAATTAACTAAATAAGCACGTGCAAATATTTTGTAAGAACCACCTTATTGCGATAGTATATTTTTGAATTTACCTTTCCTAGGTAATGGGCTTAAATGCAATTTTAATTATCTAATTACACATTAGGCAATTATTATTACAGGTAGCAGGTTGGGGGACAACGGAAACAGGAAAACTCTCAAATACTCTCCAATCCGCTATGTTACCTGTTGTTTCTGCAAAAACTTGTATTGATTCTTATCAAGCATTTTTTGAAAATCAAGCTCGATATACAAACTTTTGTGCTGGATATAAAAACGGTAATATTTAACGATACGCTTTAACTTGCTTTTTATGGGTGATACTTTATTAAACCGCAATATTGGAGAGAATGCTATGATTCTTAAAACAACTAATATGGAATAGTATTGCAGACAATCTGGCTTCTAATGCTAATGTATAACATGCTTAGTAAATCCTGTTTTATCTAACTGATGGCAATGTAACCCACTTACTTAGACGTGTGACCATTTGCTACTTTTCAAAAATACTCAATTAATAATTTAGTATAGGCATGCATAGCTAATAAAGTATTGTTTTCTGAAACAGGTACATCTGTGTGCAATGGAGATTCAGGTACACAATACATATACTAACATTCAGATGTAATAATATATTTATGCATTCCTATATTTCTACGAAGACTGTAGATATTATAACAAGTATTCTTCTATTTTAGGAGGTGCAATGATTTTTCCTTCGGGGGCTGGAGATTCTCAGCGGTGGTATGTTCAAGGCATTGTCAGCGTAGGTGCACCAGATCCTGAACACAGATTAAAGTGTGACTCTAAGCAATATACTTTATTTACCCGTGTGGGTCGATATTCAGATTGGATCGTAAGAACTTTAACTCCTGATGGCTACATATGAAAAACTTCCTAACTAGTAAACTTTTACAATACTCTGCTTCGAAAGATATTTGCATAACTACTCGTAAGACTGTTTCGATACTGTATGCAGTATAACTGACATAACACTTTATTAATGGGAATACTCAAGATTTTGACAGATTGACTGAAGTGACTGACAATGCCCTAGAACCACACAGCTATTATGATGAATCTTGTTTTTGTACAACGACGAAAGTAGGTCTCGTTTAACGGTTGTGTTGTATGTTTGTATAAATGCAGTCTCTTAAAATATTTGTGATTATTATCTTGAACTACTTAATTTTCAATGTTTTATTCTCAAGGCTCAGAATGTGACTGACCATTGTGTCAAATAAAGGATTTTTAATTCATCAGTCTAATTTTTTGTTCCTCTACGCATCTTTAATATTAATTTTATTTCATTATAATGTTGCTTCTATGTTAAAATACGAACTTTTTAGGGAATGGATGATCATTGTGAGAAAAGTTAGTGTGTTTCAGGAAGGGAAAGCCAATAATAATGCATAGTAGTGGATATATAGTGTCGGTACCAGATTAGGTTGGCCTATCAATCACATCTATCACGAATCTGAATATACAGTTGCAAGTTGCATTCACATCTCAGATATGTAGAGTAGAGATTAGTTTTTCGTCAACTGAGCCAACAACTAAAGATTCATGTCAAATTAGATCATACATTATTTATTATGGATTTGCATCAACCAAACCGGTTGGCTAACTGAAGGAACTAGGTTCATTGCTCGAACGGCTTAAAGACTTAAAAATTATACTATCAAGTGCCTTTCTTTCAGATCATTTAATCTTTAACAACATCTGTATCAATAACTTCAAAATTACGTCTCCTCATCGTACTTTTATTGGAGACTTGCAAAAATGGCAATTTTCAATACTTTTACAGTTAGTTTGACCGTTTTCATGGTGTTCACAATTTTAAATATTAATGCGAAAAAGATTTGTGGTCCCAATCAGTTCCGTTGCAAGAACGGAAGAAATTGCGTCGCAGCTCTTGATGTTTGCGATCAGGTAAGGCTAATATATGTATTAGGACCTAGCTAATATCCATATATTTTAGTGTAAGTATTTCACATATTAACTTAGCTCACAAAAGTAGCTTAGCTTTAAAAGCAACTGGATTTTACAACCATTTTTACTATGTTTATCTAAGAGTGGGTAATTATAACATAAACGAAACAAAGATTTAGGTACTTATTTCCGAAAACACGTGGAATATGATTTAATCTATTAATTATTAAGATTAATAAATGGGCTGAATTGAATTAGAGCACAGTCGCAAGCGTGTGAGACTTTTAAATTCTTGATAATTATAGGTGCGCTTCGGTAGGATCGGGATTTTGTGAATACTTCCCAAACCGTTAATCATAGGAACGCGATTATGGGTTTAAAACTATGCCCTCGATGATAGCTAATATCAGGATTCAAATAAAAGATTGCTACCCATTTCAGGGACAGCAGAACTCAAAATCCCGTAAAATTTGGATTTTATGAATATTTTCCATACAGCCCCAATATGTTCATATTACACTTGATCGTCAAGATGTTTCCCTATGGTGATGCTGTTGTATTCAGCCAAGTTGGGTCCCAATGGGGTTTCTCTAAAATTTGTTAGAATCCTGGGTGTTTCTAACAAATTTTACACCAAACTTATTTCGTTTATTTTGCAGCCCATAATTCCTTGACTTGTCGGAGTGCAAGACACTCGTCACAACACTTCTAGATCGGCTTGGAAATTTTTACTATTACTTTGTTTCCCATTTATACTTAAAGTACATATTATTATTTTAGGAATCTCACTGTAAAGATGGAAGTGATGAAAACCTGCAATTCTGCAGTGGAAATTTTACAAATTTAGCCAAAACAATGGCTGATGTTTGTTCTCCAGGAATGTATCGCTGTCGTTTTGGAGGTTGTGTCGACGCATCCAAGTAAATATATTTATTTCTGTTTTCAATGAATGTAAATGCATACAAGAGTACAAAAACAAAGAAAAAATGAACTCACGAAAGTTAGAAGTGAAATTAGATACAAATAAACTTGATGAATGATAACATTAATCATGCTTGATATAATATCGCATATTTCATCTATTTAGGCTTTGCGACGGCAATTCAGATTGTTACGATTCTTCGGATGAAACACAAGATTTATGCCGTAAAAATAGGTATTTGTCGACAAAACTACCATTATTTTGTTTTTCAAGTCTGTTTTATTAATCATGTTTTTATCCACAGATGTGTAGGAAAAAACTTTCGGTGTGACTATGGAGGCTGCATTCCCCAAAGAAAAATGTGCAATGGTAAATATAATAATAATGCAAACTTTATCGGAGAGACACATTGCTTTGGCAGAGATAAAAACATCCATTTACCAATGTTTCACTTCTAACATAAAAATATTCCTATAATAGGCAAGGTCGATTGTCCCGATGGTTCGGATGAAACTAGAACAATCTGCGAAGAACATTTATGTTCATTGGGATCTTTTAAGTGCAACTATGGAGCATGCATTCCTGGCGATAAGGTAAGTATGAATAAGAAATATTATTGTTTAAATAACATAACAATAATAGTTTCCTAATTACATAAGTATTAGTAAAGTAATATATTTTGAAATATTATAAAATATGCAATTCGTGCTATTTCATAATCCAAATTGTTAGTTAGTTAGTAAAAATTCTGGAAAGGTAATTTTCAAAAATTATTGCACCATAATTTTACATACATTTCGAAACTAAATACGCTGCCAGCAAAGTCTTACTGAAATTGAATTTTTTAATTTAGTACCATATGTATTTAAATTTAAATTCGTGAAGCAGAAATGCATTACAAAATAATAATTCAGTTAGTGTGCCAGATGTGCTTAACAAAAATTAATTTGTGTTACAAGGTTTGCGACGGCAAGAATAACTGTCTGGACAAAAGCGATGAATTGAAAACTGCCTGTGAAAGTGAAACTAATGGAACAGATATTTTAGATAAATCAGAAACCATATAAAATACTGCAAAAAGAAATCTTTATTAACCATTCATTTATGTTAGTGTTATTAATTGAACGGTGCATATTTGAAGAGTTCGATGAAATCCTCCCTAAAAATTCAATCACACAGTTAAACATTACATGTTGGAAGATTTCCATAAAATCTTCATCCACTACTAAATAATGTTACAGTGTTTTAATTTTAACAGTATAGATTTGAAGAGGTAAAATAAATTCAGCAAAACAATACAAATTCAATATTACTATAATTATATTAATTACTACAATTAAATCACAAACGAAGTCTGCTTGTATATTAAGAAACGTCATATATTCTGTAATAAAATACTTCTATGAAGCCATATGTAATTTTCACAGTACAATTTTACTCCAAAACTTAATTTGCTTAATTCATTAAAACACTATTACTACACAGAATTCACATTTCCAACCTAACTGCTAGCCTACTGAATAATTTATAATTAATCTCTTTTACTTACTTTTAAATAGATATGGGAAATTATAGTGTTATACACGTAACCAAAAAAGGTTATACTATGCGAGGGCATCGTCCCGGTCAGCAATATAGTGTTCAGCATTTTCTATACTTGAGAAGTTTAGGAAATGTGATGCTCTGTGCACTTCATGGTAAAATTCCTTGGGGTTGGCAAGAACAACATCGTACTTCATTCCTGGGTCATGTCGAACGCCCATGAAATTGTAATTCCAAGAACTGCTAGCTGGAACCATGAAGAAGCCCAAAAATCTATCACTGAGAAGCATTTGTACCTTTTCGTAATGCGACGGCAGGTACCCTTTAGGATTATTTCCACGATCAGTGTTTTGTCGTCCCCATTCATATCCACTGCAAGAGAAGAAGATAATTAATATATTTAAGTTATAGTAAATTTTTTTTATTACGATAATTAGTACGTAATAGTTTTAATTACCTGGGTGTAAGTTTGTATGCTGTTAACGAACAAGATCCTGGAGTGAAGCTGCAAGTTATGATAACTGTCTTCTCCCCATCCCACTCTGGATTTTCAGCCATAACTTTTGCATGTGTTGTGATATCTTGCGGGGACAGTTGCGGCAATTCATTTGGTTGCGTGTGCATCCACCCTAACGGCTCCATTTCTGGAACATTAACGAAAGAAAAAATTTATAGCAGAAAGGGCATGACGACAACATTAAATAAACATTTTAGAACTGAGCCGAAAATGATTACTGACAGTTTTATTTAAATATTAAAGTAACCAACCCTTTAACAAATCATGCTGAGGAAGTAACGTAGGCAAGTGTACAGTCTGATGTGTTCCCCATTGTGGTGGCATAACAATGCAGCGAATTTCTTTAACTTGAGGATTGTCTGATGGACTTACACCATACATGTAGCCAGCAATTTGAGCTCTGAATAATTAAATTATTATTAAATTAGTTATTTAGAATATTACATTGTAATCATTACTCTTATACTCTGTAATATCAAATTTTTGCGAACCTTAAATCAGAAATTGTGACGAATTTCCTAAGAAGATTTTTAGGAAGTATGTAGGTAAACCCTGTTTCTTTGATATCATCTGACGAGACATAGATGTGATTGGTTCTCAAATGCAAATTAGTTGCAGAAATGGCTCGTACTCTCCATTCCGTTTTCGAAGAGAATGTTTGTGTTTCATAATTGGAGGTTGTGGAAGTAATTATTTCGTCTCCATGTTTATTTACCGTTCTCGTAGTCGTCGCCGTCAATTGCGATTGCTCTTTACTTTGTTTTTCAATTTCTGCTATCTGCTGACGTTGTTGGGATGGTGCGGAAATTTCCATGCCTAGAAGAATATCCCTGATTTCCGACTGAGTGAGAGATGCTACATTGACGTTGTTCTTTTTGCCGTAATCAGCAAGGATTAAATCTTTAAGTTGCACTTCTACTCTTATCCATTCATCGTCGGTAAGTGTTGGCCAGATGTGATGTGACTCTGTTATTGTTGTCTTATCTGGCTTCAGAATGACCTTGGTTCTTTCATTATTAACGTGAAGTGCTCGAAGAATTAGAATTAATCGAGAGAATGCTGTGTATGACGAAATAGTCTTCAGCCAATCGTCGTACAAGTTGAAAAGGACCATCTGAGGTTCAGTCGCTTTCAAGATCAGATCACCAAACTTTTCGACTTTCAAGCAAGCTTGGAAAGGAAGTTGCAGTTCTGAACCTTTAATTACTATATTAGGGAAATCGAGCAAATGGACTTCCAAAGGATCCAACATTCCCTTCCGAGTAACAATAATTTGTTTCGGTTGCTCCTCCACAGGCAGAGATCGAATGAGGGCAGCTACTTCTTCAGCAGTTTTCCATTTAGCCAGCTGACCCAAACGCTTCTGACCAGCCCAGACAGAAGTGTGAATGATTTTTAAGAACAATTGACCAGTACGGGGATTGAAAATGAAAATAGCTCCATTAATCGGCTTTGTCGTCAAATTTCCTTCAAATGTTTTGTGTATAGTGACTCGATATACATTAGTGTCGTCCACGAACCAAATAATTTGATTTGAAAATAATTCTCCGTAGTTTTGAGACGACAGGTACGGCTCCGTAGGTTCGGAGGAGTAGAGTTGAAGGGCTTTGCGAATACGTTCTCTCAATACATACAAAGCTGGATTTGCTTTCATTATTTTAGCCATTGCTTGCTGAATTAGGGGTTTGCATCCAGGGAACCAGTTTCCATAAGCACTGTGAAGATTGTAGGCTAAATCGAGAGAGATCAGCACACCTGTCGGGCTTGGGTAAATTGACATGTTGTCTGTAGTGTAGTCCAAAAATTTTGCTCTGGCATATCTCTCAATATCATGAGAATCATAATCTCCCCAACGGAGTTGAACGTCTATCCAATATTTTTGGGTTGTTGTACTGTCCATTGTATCCTTCGTGTCAGCTAGTAATGAAGGCCGAGAAACATTCCATTTGTAAGCAGCAAAGAGAAGAATATCAGCGCAAGATGAATTCATTTTGTATGATTTCCTGGGATGAATTGTTTCTTTCTGTACAGTTTCAATTTCCAAAGCGTCTAATTCCTGATCGAATACTTGACACAAATCCATAATAACCGACTCGTGAATCTTCTGCCATAAATGGGCTCTGAAAATCTGGATCAGAGATATTTTCAAGGTTGGGATTTTTCCGTGCATGAAAATTCCAGTCAAATCCAGCTGCACTTGAAAGCCGACATATACATTTGCACGGTTAATTGTCGGTGACCACCACAATGTAAATCTTCTGTTGGGGATTTGATTCAAACCGGAACGCTGGGCATTTGTCAGCTTCTTGTATTTCATAGACTCTTCGAAACCTGATGCTTTTTCCCAGAACAAACCCTCCCATGTTGGGAAGTACGTTCCCTTGAAAAGGGTGTGCTCCAAAATTCCTTCAACACCTCCTAAAGCTTGAATCATGTCTGTACGGTAATTGTTCAAATTCCACAATTTTCCGTCGTGCCTTTGATGAGTCCACCAAAACGGATTTTGCTTGAGGACTTGGTATTGTTTAAATTCTGTGCGCACTCTCCAACCCTTATCGTAAGCCAACGTATGTCTGTCCTTTTGAAACAATGTGTTCACTCGAGGAATTCCGCGATCCCAACTGTCTTCCAAATCTTCTAACGTCAATCTACGATTTTGAGCACTGGCTTCCTGTCTTTTCAGTGCGTATTCAGCCCAAACTCGTTGTGAGTCAATGAATTCGGCTTCCCATGGTTGAATATACCTGAAAGTTGAGAAATATAATGATTTTATACTTTAATCAGGGCAAACATTTCATAATTAATTTTACGCATTACGTGCAAACGGTTTGGCAACAATACCTGTATAGATTTGGAATCAATTGATCTTCATCGTGACTCATGCCAGATCGGAAATGAGTGATCCCAATATCAGTTTGCTTACTCCAACGCAAGTCAGATTGAGGAATTAAAACGTGTCCCATCGACAACATTCCTAAGCCACCTAACTCCTTCGGTGTATAAAACACGACAGGTGGGAATCGAGAGGGCATTTTGGAGTTTAATCCAATTTTGATACGAGTTTGAATCTTGTTCTCACACTTGACGAGTAAATCTAACAATTCTTGTGTATTCACAACAGCTTCTCTGAAATATGTCATCAGTCCAATTAAGGCTGTGTTCCATTTGTTAACAATCTTTGTAAATGTCGTTGATCCGGATGCCATAAGGATTTGTCTGACACGGTTGTGGAATTTACTCATGGACTCATCATCTACTCTGAGGAAACATTGAGCCGTTCGTTCTTTCGTTACTTCGTTCTGCAAATTCCAAACTCCGTCCCGATGTGTGAATTCTTCGTGAGTGGTTCTGCATTTGGGAAGAATCCGGCACTCAAAGCCACACATGTTAAATAGCATGTTAGGATTATCCTGCAAATTATTAGCACTCAGTTAAAAACTTAGAATGAAGGAAACACTTAATAAAATATAACGTTAGAGTATGAAATATAAGCGTCGAACCTTAGAATACACGCTGACAAAACTTCCTTCCCATTCAATTGTAGTAACGGATCTTGGAAGACGATTTTTTATATCCCAAAATACAGCTCGACCCAAATTCACATCATGTTTCATAAGTCTCATTCTTGCATCTCTTGGCCAACATTTCTTGTTATTGTATCCAACAATGTTTTCATTATTTGGATCCGGGTGCTCAGTCAGATATCTTTGAATTAAATCTCTTGCTTCGTCCGCTGAGAATCGTAACAAAATATGTACTCTGTCAATATAGCGAGTGTACAGTCGAATTGGATGTGCAGTTTCCGTGTTCACATCTTGGAAAGTTGCAAAGTCGTTAGGCACTTGGGGTGGGCCGGACATTTCGGCAGAACGCTGAAGTCCCAAAACTAACAAATCCAACACGAGGCCGTAATACTGAAACACAATGCAAATGCAAAATACAATTTATATGTTTTAATAAAGTATGCACTTAATTTCAAAATGTAATATGGCACATAACATAATGCAAATGTATTTAGTATTGTCAATTAATATAATAACAAAATAAAAGCATACCTGCACAATAAAGGAGGCAAACTGGAGGCCTCTAATGATTCCATAACTGTTTGTGTGGTTCATATCTTTGTAATTTATGACTACGTTATTTTTCGCAGTCATGTAATCGGCAATGTTGTGATCCACAATAAGACGCAGCAATCTGTTCAACAGAGTCAAATCCATTTTCTCGTAGATTTTCTCATACTGAGACTCTAGTAAGACATTACACTCCCCTTCGCCAGTTTCCCAAACGTCTTGTAAATTGTTGATCCCTTGACAGAATTTATACAGAAGAAGAGGAGGTGGTTCTGAATCTGCTGGTTTGACCCATGGAGGAAACAGTCTTCTTTTATCAGCTTCATACCATAAATATTGATCCAAATAAGCATCTGTAATCTTTTCCAAAGGTTCCACGTCGTAAACAGGAATCAAATGGGAGTATAAATCCATAAATTCGATTCCAGTTTCCTTAAAGGCTCGTTGAGTTAGCAAGTGACGCTTGATACGGGACAAAGCCTCGTGGGGGTTATCGTACGCTTGTTCTATTAACCCAAGTTCTTCTCTCTGGCTCTGATTCAGTCTCGATTTGACACTGTAAATGATATCCTTAAATTATTGACCGACCAGCACGATACTACCGATTAAGTTTAAACAAAGAACTATTCATATATTATATATATGTACGCAGCGTCGCATTTCTACAGTAAAAATATATTTTGTATTTTTAGTACAACAAAGTCTTGCAATTCAGTATGTAATATTGTAGTTAAGCACATCCACCAAAACATTGCAAAACACAAAATATAAGAACTGTACTAAAATGTACAATTGCGACGCTCTGTACAATGCGGTTCTTGCCTGTATGCTTCTTTCAATCGCTCAAGGGCGAGAATAAGTAACTTCGTGTCATGTTTATATGACAGCGGAGGAAATGGAATAGGAGAAAATCGACGGGA
>JAQFYC010005928.1:0-13225 GCA_034694165.1 Tomocerus mixtus | reverse complement strand
ATAATCAAAATGGGTTTCCATGATGATTATCTTGTATATAATAATCAAAATGGGTTTCCATGGTGATTATCTTGTATTTAATAATCAAAATGGGTTTCCATGGTGATTATCTTGTATATAATAATCAAAATGGGTTTCCATGGTGATTATCTTGTAGAATATAATCAAAATGGGTTTCCATGGTGATTATCTTGTATATAATAATCAAAATGGGTTTCCATGATGATTATCTTGTATATAATAATCAAAATGGGTTTCCATGGTGATTATCTTGTATTTAATAATCAAAATGGGTTTCCATGGTGATTATCTTGTATATAATAATCAAAATGGGTTTCCATGGTGATTATCTTGTATATAATAATCAAAATGGGTTTCCATGGTGATTATCTTGTAGAATATAATCAAAATGGGTTTCCATGGTGATTATCTTGTATATAATAATCAAAATGGGTTTCCATGATGATTATCTTGTATATAATAATCAAAATGGGTTTCCATGGTGATTATCTTGTATATAATAATCAAAATGGGTTTTCGATACGTTAGCCCTGAGCGTTTTAACACCCCATATCAGATCAATCAGTTTTTGCCCTTTTCTTTCAAAACTTTTCTTTTCTTTGCCTGTCAAACCTATTATTAGGTAGAGGATCAAAAATCCAATGGTACAATTTGTGGTCATGAATCCAGGAATCAGTTGAGCCCCACCACTTCAAAATCCATTGAACCGTCTAAAACAAATAGCAAATATACGCAAACATTTTTTGGATTTCCCCCTGCCTTCCGTTTCCATGGATAATATTTATGGTATACCAATAGGCTATTCTTCTGCCTTACGTTCTCAATGATCTGTAGACCTTTGAAAAATCCAAAAATCGTTTATGTATATTGTATCTAATTTTAGACTGTTCAACGGATTTTGAAGTTATGGGGCTCAACTGATTCATGTTGTCTAGAAATTGCTTTGTTAAAATGTTTATATTTTAATTTAATATAAGCTTGACAGGTATGCATGCAATGCATGAAAACTGGTAAAAATCGATTATAAGAGAATCTAGAAGGGTTTTTCACTTTCATGTCAAAATATAACCATTTTTAACAAGTAACTTATAGCCAGTGAATCCAGAAATCCATAGAGCCCCACTACTTCAAAATCCGTTTAACCTTCTAGAACTAGATACATATTGTACGTGGGATGTGCTACATGACAACTTTTTATATCGCATTGGGTTTCTTTAAGCCTTAAGTTACTTATTGCTAATTATAACACATAGATTATTATAACATCAGTTTACGTTTATTTATTTCCTTATTAATCACATTCATGTTAAAGGTACAATTATGTTGCTTCATAATATTCATAATTATAATTTACAAACAATATAAGGTGATTAAGAATGCAAAGCCAGCAGACAGCATAAATATTGCTGCATTCATAAAATACTGGAAGTATCTTATTCCTGGCAGATACCAGATTTTTACTACTATACTATTTGGTAGAACTTCAAGTAAAATACATACTTAAACATTTTGGATTGAATTTTAATAGCAAGGGGTTCCGGGTGCAATAAAAAATAAATGATGCACACATATTATATTAATAATAGTAGAGCAGCTAGCTAATACTTAAATCTATCTGCTATATACACACAGAATGATTTTACATTTTTACATAATGGACCTTTATTTTCTATAGAAAATACTGACCTCAAACAGTTATATGCTTGTCTTTACTACATAGCAATAAAGATACAAGCCTTTCAATGTATAAGAAGTGACACAAGGTTGCAATTACTTTACTTGCTAAATTGTTTGTCAAATGGCAAAAGACAGGATTGACATTTACGTAGTGTCTATTGAGTCACATCGGATTGGAAGACTTTTTTGGATAAACATTCAGGTATTAGTACAATACGCAAAATTTTGATGCCTGAGAAAATATATTAAGAATTATAACTTAAATGGATTCTAAGAATTCTTTCCCTCGTGGTTGATTTAATGTACAAAAAGATAATGAATGATATACTACAACAAATATCTTACTACTTTTGGATATACAAAGTATTGTGCAGTAATGACGGATTCAATTAACTTTAAAATTAGTTCTGCTTTTAGCGATGGAACGATATGGATATGGAAGACATTTTTCATCTGGTACAGTAATGTTAGGCATAAATGGAAATTACTTGAATACATTGTGTACGGGAAGTCGATTGCTCGTAATTTCTTTTTAGTCAACTGCCACTCTTCTGATAGAATTGAATAGGTTGATTTACTAAAAAGCAGCTGCACGGATGTTTTTTTAGTGTTTTAATTGTTAGTTCTGTTAGTAAAGTGTACATGATATGACTATGGCCTTCTTTCATTGTAGTAAAACCGGCATTTAGAGATTTTCATAAATCTTTCAAAACAGATTCAAATTTCTCCAAGAACAGATTGGCATGGCTTGGTTGGAATATCAAAGTAGGTCTCAGACGAACTGCTTCATCCCCGCAACCTCCAGCTTGTACTCCTGTTTCAATATTTACGTTACATAATTTAGTAAAATTTAAGGGTTTTAATTTTCGAATTTATTTCAAAAATCGTATACATACCTTTCTGTTTTAATTCATTTAATATTTTGTCCCTCAGAGATGATTTGGATGCATTAATTGAACAAAACGTTCCTCTTCCTCGGGCCGAATTTAAATGTTGAGGATATTTTTTCTGTCAATATCAATCAAAATAATATTAACTATTAACCCGGCTCACCTTATACTTTATTAATCTCTATAGCCATATGTATTTGAGCCTAAATTGTGATTGTATTGCCTGTAATAACTAACCTGGAAGTCTTTTAACCCATTAAGAAGAATATCTCCACTCTGCTGCACCGTCTTCAATAAATTGTCTCGCTTAATAATTTCTAGTATCTTCTTTAGAACTTGTATTTTACTTGGTTCGCCCATCCACGTGTTAAAGATTCTATAAGCCTGGTCAGGTCTGCAAAAATGCATCAAACGATTTATTAAAATATTGCCTTCTACATAAAAAGTTTTCCAAAATAAGAAGTCAATAAACCTGAATTCAGGCTGATGATAAAAGCCCCCAGTTTGCATTTTCTTACTGAAAGTTACAATATCGGGAGCATATGGCAAATTAAAGTGTTCATGGCACCAAATTTTCCCAGTAGGTCCTCCTCCTGTTTGCACTTCATCAATAAGCAGGGCAGCTCCTTTAGCTTTTGTAAGTTTCTGAAGTTCTTGGAAGAATTCTGGAGAAGCGTGATTATCTCCACCTTCGGCTTGGATGGGTTCAACGATGATTCCAGCAACAGGCATTCCCTTGTTGCTCCATTTTTCCATAAGCTCTTCCACTTCTGCCAAACATTTTTTATCTTCTGCCTTATTTTCCATGATGTTATCTTCTAATGGATACTTATATTTCGGGAAATGAGCAACAGGCCAGTCAAATGCAGGAACATCAATTTTATGAATTGCCTTGGAATGTGTAGTTGACAAAGCTCCCAAAGTTCTTCCATGGAAAGCACCTGGAAAGATATATCTCCTTTAGGATTACTATATATATATTTTACTAATTGAAAGATATCAGTTGCTTATTATTAGTTATGTATTATTTCCAAGACAAAATACTAAAATTGTACCATGGAATGATAAGATTGCCAAAGATGGAGTTCCGGGCTTTTGGTTTATCATGCAGGAGTCATAATCCTGCTTCGAAAAGTCTCCTCCTCCACGCTGTTTCTTAGCATACCAAAAGAAAATAGCCTTAAAGGCATTTTCATTTGAACATGATCCACAGGCCATTGTTGTTACGTGCTTCAGTCCTTTAGGTGCAACCTTCAAATAAATTACAAACTTTTTAAATCGTAGAATAGTCAAATATTGTGTGGTCCTATAATTTATTACCTAAGCTATAATATTACCTACTCTACTAGAGACGTAAATATTTGTGAATTTTATACCAAACCCAGAATCGACCCGATTTAAATTTTCCGAAAAGGTAAGCGAACCCGACCGGATATCGGGTCGGCACCCGATCGGGTGATGCTGTACAACAACTGTGTATTTTCAACATATATAGTAATACATTATAATATTCTGCTTAGTTTACATTTCTTGGACATAGTTACATTGTTTTCTGTGTACAGACAGAGGTTAAATATTATTAGTGCTAGTTTGCAACTTTTGTATCTTCAAAATTAGCGAGAATCAGAAGTACTAACTGACTCAAACCTGACCCGATCAAAGTTCTAACCGACCCGCTCAAATCTCTACCCGACCCGATTTGATTTTATAAGAAAGGGACCCGACCCTATATCGAGTCGGGTACCCGATTTACGTCTCTAATATTCCTAATTTAAAATTCAACACTTACCGATAAAACCGATGATTTTAGCTCGTCAATCCAATCTCCACTGGGATAAACTCCAAGTGCTGGACGATTGATCAGTGTACGCTGGTAAACATAAAATTAAAGTATATTTTGTTTATTTGCACGTGTTAAAGGAAAACAAGTATTTTAGTAGAGTTAATTAGTACTAACAACATGATGGGGATCAGTAAATAATTTAATTAGTTCCGGGTGGTTGTAGCCCAAAGGGATGGAAGAAATTTGCGTGTACACATCTAGGAAGACGTTCCCGTCAACATCTACTAAGTAGTTTCCAATTGATTTATCGTAATCCACAAAAAGTTGGACGCTTCCTCCTTGCTAAATCAATTTAAGCAGAAAGTATGTACATGTAAAATATATTCATCTAAAACGGGGAGAGGATGCAAGAATTTATTAGCATGCAGGTATTTCAATTCAATTCTCCGATTATTTATATATTTGTTACCTGTAATTCATTTAAATCCGATAAAAGTTGCTTAGTACGTGGTCCTGGTACTTGTGTCTTGATAGTTGGGCCTGAAGGTTCATTTTGGGTAATGTTCATACAATTGGAAGATGTTGCTAAACCCCTAAAATCTGTGAAAAAAGTTAAGTTAATTTGTGCATACCTATACATGATACATGTAAAAATACTGTACATAGAAATAGTATTATGGTCAATAAAAAGGATACGCACAACGAGATGAAGCAGATCTTGCTGCAAATCGGGTTACGACGGATAACGCCATCATTTTTGGACTCTTCTAAATGATTTACTCTTTGTCTGCTTGAAGACAATTTGCAGAAGTAAATATGGTGCGTAATCCTTTACTGGATACTGGAGACAGAATGAGATTTTCAATTCAGTGATGTGATGTGGCAAGTGGCAGAGTGGCAGCTCAATTGAGGTCGCACTATTTCTAATTTGTTCACAAGCAGTTATTAAGTACTGTTCATTTATATCAACTTGTACTGTTGTATTTACATATACTTCGTGTGCTATTGTGTGTCTTACCGTCTTACACAATGGCAAACATCTATTTATCTAAATCATCTATATCTGACTACCGAAACATCAGTAGTACACTACACAGTACACAGTGCACAGTAGACAAATATAGAAGTGAAACCACTTAACTTGTTAATTTAGCAAACATGTGCTACTGCTACACGGGAAGCAACAGAGAATAAACCTAAATCTTGATTGGCTATACAAATGGGTTGTTCTGCTTGTTCGTAGATGAAAGTTGCACAGCTATAGTTAGTTGTGTTCTGTAATGTAATGTACTAGGTATGTGAGAGTGGAATGTATTTTTATTTAACGTAACTTAGTAAACTACTTTAGCTTGTTATTCTTTAGCATGATGAATAATTATTATTATAACTGTTGCTATATACATAGATAGAGTAAGTTTTTTGTATGAGAAATTCAATGTCAGGATCCCAAGGTCCCCGCGTGCCAACTGCCAAGTAAAGTTGCTGGAGAACGATTCTGCTGGATAACCTTCACCCTGGATACAATTCACTATTCCAGAACTCCAGACCCAGTATAAAATCTTTATACTATGTGATTTCGCTTACTGCCTATTTAAACAAGCATTTTAGCGTAGCCACACACACCCACAAGGCAAGGAAGGTAGAGCGTAGTTAAACCAGTGCAGTAGTGTTGCCTTACATTTGCAAAAGAGTAGCATTGCTATTGTATAAATATAACAGTAAGACGCTAGACCACTGAATGGAATTGAATGCAAAGAATGGTAAATTGAGCTAAATGGGAATTAGTAACAATTAAGTTGATTATTTAGAGCAATAAACTGAATTTAAATGTCTTCGCTACATCAAAATTATTTTGCTCGGCCCACTTTAAAATGTGTACATACAATATTTCGTACTACACAGGAAATGAGAGTATTCTAATAATAAATTACTGTCTTTTTCAACCTTTTACGTCATTGGCGCACACAGGTGTGTTACTTCTGCTTTAGTTTAGCAATAGCAGCAACCTAGGTAATCTCTCTGTAATTTGCTTTACCTAAAGTGCTTAAACTCCCCTTACAATAGCTAAACTTAGTTTGGATAGTAAAGGAAGGTACTTAATTCTGTTAGGTAGAGTATTGTTCGTAAATAAATGATAATTATAAATAATTTTAACTAAAGGACTGAGTAAATGAGACTTGAGTGGGAGTGAGGAATGGAAGAGAATTTGGTGCAGAGCAGAGAGCGAAGATGAAATTGGATAAGTGCGGGTAACAGTAGGAGATCGCTCATCTGCTTTACTTTCTCCTCTTCCTCTACTTCTCCTTTCACACTTCTATGAAAAGTCATTCGGCTATTGGGCACTGCTTTCTCTTCCGCTTTCACTTTACAGCCAATTACTATGTTCTGTAGTGTAATGTATCTATAAAGCATTCTTATACTTATGTACTTCAGATTCCGATATTGTCCTGAAATTGACCTACTTTATTAGAGCACTGACTGTGACCGGCCGCGGTCTTCAATTTATTTTTCTATCCATCACCCCACCCATTCGTCTCTTCACATTACTATAATAGCAGCTCAATTTTCTTCAGAGACTGAAATGCAAATACACTGCCCTGAAGCCAGGCCAGAAATGCCAGAAACGATCCCTATCCCCAAATACATTATAACTCTCCAGCAGCAATCGATAAGTGCGTCTGATCCTGCTCTATTTTTCTCTCTGATCTGCATCTGACCTGATTATTTACAATTACGCATTTAAGGAGGATGTACGTATTTCGTTTTGTATGAAGTAGTAAGTTACAACCGATATTGTTGTGTATTATGCAAAAACTATTCATTGTCGGGATATGACTGCAATTTAAGGGAAATACTTTTCCAACTCCATAATGTGTACTATTATGACGAAGTTTTATTTAATTCATTTGAGTAATAATTGTAACAAACGAACCCAGGGTACACTTATACACATATTATACTTTACATAAATAAATGATTTCATGAATTCCGATTTGCAACTAAGTATAGATAACAATATTATGCAACATACAATACATATTATACTCTACTCAACAAACAAAATTATATTGGATTAATTTTTACTAACAGAAACTCAATGCAATAATGCTTGTAAATGAACGGCACTGGCACTAGTTCTTGAACAGTGTATCATGTATCATCATAGCAATCATTATGTTACGTATAGCTAACTTCATACATAACGTAGGTATACAGAGAGAGAATATTTTTAAAGGACACTTTTGTCTATAATAGACAATATTTAAATAATATAAGTATATAATTCCAGGCTGAATTGACATTTACTTCGTGACATTTACAAATGAATAGCATATATATGTACTTAGGATTTATGACAAAGGTTACCATTTGAGCACCCATGTCATTAAGGCTGAGAAAAACCTAATAACGACAGTGACGCCCCCATAGGACATCCCATCATTAAGATTTTTTTGTATATTGTTGGGAATTCTAAACGGTTTATTGGATTTTTATATTTCAACATGAAAGTCTCAAAAACTCTCGTAGAGGATCCTAAAATCAATTTTGGCCGTTTTCATGCATATATCTGCCAGCCAAAAGTAAAATCTAAACATTTGAATTGACAAACTTATAGCCAGTGAATCCAGGAATTTGTTGAGCCCAACCACTTCAAAATCCAATAAACCGTTTAGAATTCCCAACAATATACACAAAAAATCTTAAAGATGGGGTTTCCCATGACGACGTCGCTGTCGTTATTAGGTTTAGATCAGCCTTAATTAAAAATGTGATTAGTGACATGGCGTACATCACATGACAACAACTCTTTTCAAATATTGTTAAAGATTACGCTTATTTTTAATGAGTGATTTGATTATTAATTATCTTAATATGTATTTACCACATGGTAAGAATATAAGTTTAAGTATTGTGTTCAGCACATTATTTGATTTATTTTATTAACAATTTCAATACAACATTAAATTATCCATACACAATCAATATCTTTTCTGTACTAGACTTAACACAGTTTAAATATATTTTAAATATTATTTAGGATCTTGTATAATAATAATATTCCTTAACAGCGAGAAGTGCAGCAGCTTATAATATAACTTACTTAATATGCGTTTGTAATTCTCTCGATACATACATATAAATATATGGGTAAGCATATCGTATCCATTTTATACAGTCTATCACAGAACCAAAAACGAAAAACATATTCATGTAAAGGATAAACGACCTCTTCATTTATAATACTAAACAGTTAATAGGAAAATAACAATGCATTTAACAAGCATGACAAGCACCCATTTTTAATGGTAACGCTTGAATTTCTTGGCATATTTATAGCTTTTGGTTACACAATATCATATTATAATACGTACATATATTTACATTTCAATTTGCAAGTGTATTTACTCATTTCATTTTACTAATAACAAATAACATTTCTTTGAATACTTGAGCAGTATAATATAAAGTCTAGGCAAAATTACACTTTGAACAGTAACATAAATATTTTATAAGTATTCAACTGACGGTTAGCAGTGCGATACAAACAACGTGTATAATGTACTAATTGCATGTATTATTTCGTTTTCATTGCATTTAGTTGTCTAGTCTTTCTAAACTTTACGTGTTGTCCATCTGGAGGTCGTGCATTTGCTCACAGAAGATTTCCATACCGCATTCCTGGCCGACTATAGAGACGCCTAAAGCTTCCGAATTGTTAGACACGTTTCTCTCTGGGTCTAAAAACAACAAAAAGTACGACATTTATAAACGGATTGAATTAATCTCGAAAATTAAGATAACTAGATAACTTACTTATTTATCATTTATCAATTATTATCCAAAGGCATAAACGTTTTCTTTTCGAAAATTGTAAAATTAGGAAATATGAAAATTATTATTCTAGGCAATGAAAACTCACTACGTAACTGCAATCATGCTCAAATTCTATTTTTGTATAAATACCCCAGACCAGACCTCTCAACTCACCTGACAAAGAATACAGCTTGATACTTGACCCATCGATGGAATTTTCTTTATATGTAAATTAAATTGTAATGTAATTTGTAATTGTCAGTCATAAGTATGATAATTGATATTGATATGGGTAATTGCTTGCATCTTAAATATTTCATAATATTCGTAATGAATTTCTTATAGCTAACGATACAACTGTGAGCTAAGGTACTTACCATTGGAAAATAAACTGTCGTCATCCAAATCCTGGAGAATTTCAGTGGTTAAGTTAGCTGACTGCTTGGACTCGCCAATGCCAATAGCAGGTCTTTCAAATAGGTCAGATTCCGATTTGTATCTTCGCCTCAATCTTGTTTTGGGCTTCATTTTTGAATCAAAGCCTAGACAGCGTTGTCTTCCTGAAAGATGTGGTGGCTTATTGTAATCATCAATTTTTCTGTGACTTTCTTGAATTGGGGCTAATTTGTAGGAATCGTCGAAACTTTGCTTCAGTGGTTTATACTGATCTTGAGCAATTGCATTTAATCGAATGCTTGTTGGTACTGTGACACAATCAGCGGGATACTTGGCGTCGTATTTTCCAATTCCCAACGTCCAATCATCAGAGCCGTACCCGGGCGGATCCACAATCGACGAACTGTCAGCACTCTTGAAAACCAATAAGCATTACTTTACAAATTACAATGCAAATTATTTTTCCTGATTTTAGACGCCAAAACATTATCCTACATCCTACCTCTATTTTTCGCTTTAAGGAACTGTTGCCGGGGCTGTTCATTGACAGTCTAATTTTGGAACTAAATTTTTCCACAAGTGTAGATATGGGAGGCTGGTCATTTAAGGCATTCTTGACAATCTTATCACTAGAGTTCATAGGGCTCATTTCAGATTTACCGAACGATTGAGACATCATGTTTGCATCAGTTAAGGCTAAAGAGTTTCCCGATTCGCTAACATTTTGATCCAGCTTGTTTATCTGCACGCATTATAAAAATAGTTTGTTAACCTTTTAAAATGCTCTTCCTGTCCATTCCATACATCAGACAGTAATTTTCAAGCAATTTTTAGATCTATTAAAAGAATTCTGCTATTATATAACTACCTCTACATCTTCATCCAAAATTTGATCGCTGAAATTTAAACCCTTTTTAACAGCGTCGAATTGTATTCCAGAATATATTTGCTGTTTGGTTGGCGTTGATGTTATCAATGGATAAAACTTGACCTTTTTTGCAACTGATGGACAGGATTCCATTGATGAGTTGTTGGATGTTGTTTCGCTGGTATCTGGACTGTATATTGCTGGTATATGTCTTTTTCGCTTTATCGAAAACAGGTTTCTCTGAAATAGTCATTATTGTGCACATATTACTTTTCTATAACAAGTATACCTTAGGATAGTTTACCTAGTACGACTTCTACATATTTCTGAATAAATAGTAAAGTGACTCACCTCTTGGTGTTTCGAAGTAAGTTTTATAATGGATTTTCTTTCACTTGACATGCCTTTGTGTGGAAATTTAGTTGAGGTGTTGGTTAGGTATGACATATCCAGGCAAGGACTCGCACTGCTATTTTTACCCATCACAAATGACGCTTCTGCAATATTCCATAATTAAAAGCAATGCCTACACAGTTCTATAATTCAATTATAGAAAATATTACCTAACTATAACTATATTACCATTTTTGCCCAAATTTAGAGTAGGGAGTTGATTTTATCTCCAAATTACAGCGCGGTGCGCTAAATTTTTGGTGTTTTGAGGCGAGTTAAAGACTTAAAATATACATATTTAACAAAATGGCGCGCAGCGCGAAATTTTTTGGTAATTTTTGCCTAACTTTACAGTAGGAAGCTGATTTTATTCCCAAATTACATATTGGCTCGCAAATTTTTTGGCGTTGTAAAGCCCTTACTGCAGTACAACATTTTCTTACGACAAAATATGTGGAGAGTTATATACAGTAGCCATTCATCAACATCTCAATTAAAAAAGAGTTAACATTCAAATGGACTCCACTGATGGATCCTTTCCCTGAGGATGGCCATCATAAAGTGTTTTCAGTGTACATGGGATAGATACTTTATTTGTAGTTGTATAGGATATTTATTTGTATTGTATCAATAAGAAACAAGAGGATAAAAGAGAAAAGAATGAAATAACACGTAGTAAAAGTGAATCACATTTATGTGCTGTAGAATACATAGGAAGTGTGGTATAGAAAATTATATTAATTTTTTATTTTAAACTATTAATTAACATTGGTTTTTAATGCCATATAGTCTTCCAAAATTTTACCTGATATGACGCCACTGGACCCCATTGTGCAGTCGAAGTCGTCGTTTTCTAACAAGTTCTTTGCTACAATGTTGACTTTAAAACTGTCTTCAGCAATTCCCTCAATTCCTTCCTCGCAATTTTCAAAAGGAGGCTTTGCGTTGACTTTGCTATCGATTTCCATCTCTTTTGATTTCTCGGGAATATAAAATTGGCATATGGGCACGGGCACAGCCCTCGATTTTAAATTTTCTTCGGTTTTTTTAGATGGAAATTGCCTTCGTGCCTTTGCTTGCGGGTGATAAAATGCCACATTATCTTCGTTCATTAGATCAGATTGATTAGACGGGAAGGGTGAGCAGTTCTTCAAAATAGACATCAACGATGATTTGGTCTTTCTTGGAGACAATATGTTTGAGGTATTCTCTGATAATTCGCTCATGGTCGGTCACTAGCCATTGTCATCATGCTTTAATTGACAATTAATGTGCTCCCATCCTTGATGATGTTCTGTTGTTCATGTTGTACATTATCCAGCAGCCAGTTGAGCATAATTTTCAATTTTCTACAAAACATGAATGATTATATTAAACAGATTCACACATCATGGCATTCACCTTGCACGCTGATGGTGAGTGGTGAGACTGAAACAAATAGTAATATTGATATTTGAAACTATTAACATTTTCCGTCTAAATATTTACCTGTCAGATCAGATTTTGAAAATTATCGTAATAAAAATAGTAATATTAAAACAAGTCAATTTAATAACTGTTCGGACATTGCAATTGATTGCATTGGATAGACAGATTTAGATATTGTAATTTTCTTCAATGAATTTATTGTTCTTTAATCTTTATATATTGTATAGGTCTGTCGAAGAAACAATAAATAATAAATATATAAATATACGTGCCCTTTCGGCAATTTTTGAGAATGGACACTTATCAGTATTCTTAACTTCAACATGCATTTACCTAAGTGTAATAGCAAAATTAATAATATCAATAAATAATAATGTTAAAGCTGACACAGCTGACGGAATCGTTTGATGTTTACTTACGCGTGCCACTTTTCAGCTGATTCTTCTCTATAGCTGGGCTGTCAATGTCACGGTATCACTAGGTCAGTTCAGTAATTTTTGATTCACATCAATACGTTTATGAGTTCGTACATACAATTCCAAATATTAACAACCCATATTATTATTCCAAAAATCAATGCAAATGCAAGAACAATATTTACTATGAATTTTGACTGAACTGAACTAATGATCTGAATTCTGAATTAGAGCTAGAGGGAGCATTTTAAGAGCAACATTTATTAGAGCCGCGTTTCGGCAATCAGTAGTTTTCGCAAGGATCTCTTAGTCGGTCCCACTTTCCTACTGCTCTTTTGCGTTTAGTTTAATACTACTATACTATATAGGTACTCTAGTACCTCGTACCTCTAAAGAAGGCAGCTGGCAGCCGAGCCTTCACTGCACATCTGGCGGCATCCCGAGCATGTGCACGTGCTCGGGATGCCGCTGCGGCATCGCGAGCACCCCACCGTATTTTCCGAGCACGTGCTCGGGATGCCGCAGCGGCATCGCGAGC